>QRDG01002031.1:48330-281122 GCA_012064385.1 Puccinellia tenuiflora | reverse complement strand
GCGGTCCCTCCGTAAATAACTCCTTATAGAAGGAGTAAATGTGCGCGGATAGGTCTTGGGCCTCCTCTAAACGGATGCCATCCGCCCACAAGCACGGAATAGAGCACCTTCGACGACGACCATTAGCAATGGCGTGGTAGTAAGCTGTATTAGCATCGCCACGAAGAATCCAATTCTGGCGACTACACTGTCGCCAGAAGATCTCCTCGCCTTTGTAGATCTCCATAAGGGAGGTCTCCAAGGCGTATCTCTGAATTCAACCATCAGCGGTAAGGCCCACCGTATCGGACGCCACGTCAAGCGTCTGAATCTGGGCAAGGAGATCTGCCTTATTCTTCCGCAGCTCTGCACCTCTATTCGCGCCCCACCCACGCATAAATTGGCGAGCAACTTTAGCACAGTGGTGCCAAATATCAACCGCATTATATGCACGGGAAGGGGCCGCGACCGCCGATAACCACTTAAGTCGAACTGCTTCCACAAAGCCCGGCTGACCAAGCCAGAACTCCTCAAAGTGGAACCGGTTCGACCTAGGAGGAGCCCCTCCTCCAGAGGATAGGAGGAGGGGGGAATGGTCCAAGCCAATCCGGGTGAGCGCGCGAAGCGAACACAGCGGAAAGGCAATTTCCCATTCCACCGACACTAGGACCCGATTGAGAACACTGCGGATCGGGTCAGCCTGGTTGTTAGACCATGTATACCTCGCCCCAACACGAGAGATCTCGCGTAAGGCAAGGTCAGCAATCCAGTCGTTGAACATGCGCATCCGAGGGAGGTCCACATTATCCGAACTCTTGTCATCAGGGGAGCGAATAAGGTTAAAATCCCCCGCCACCACCACAGGGGTGGGGCAACGCTCCACCTTTGACTTGATCTCACAAAGGAAATCAGCGGATCTCCGGTGATCCGCGGGGCCATAGACAATAATAACCTCCCAACGAAGGTTAGACCGTCTATGGGTGAGCGACATGCTCACAAAGAATTCCCCACGATCCATATCCTCTACCTCGAAGGTATCCTCCTTGGCACCAAGGAGGATACCCCCTGAGTGCCCCGTCATCGGGAGCCAGTGCCACGAGAACTTGTGGCGACTAAGGCTCTCCAGCTCAGAGATCGAGAAGTCCTGCCTAATCGTCTCTTGAAGTCCCACAATGTCCACATCTTCGTCTCTAAGATAGTTGGTCAGCTGGCGGCGTCCCACAATTAACAGAAATACCTATGTGTTTCTGATCGACACAAAGAAACAAAGAGACAAAGAAGAAGAAAATAATAACATGAAATAAAAATGTCAAGGCTAGGAGTTCAAAAGAAAAAAAGAAGAAGATAGGAAGCCCATGAAGTAGAACGAACCCACTTAGGTCTTAGGCCATTAGTAGTCATCCATCACGGACAACCAAGTGCATGCATGGACCAAATAAGAGAAGCCCGCCTTTCCTCCCTCTTTTCTCCTCCGCCAAGAGTATTTCAGGCTTTTCCAGAGCAAACATTTTCCCTCTTTTCTTCTCCACCAAGAGTAGTGGTGGTCATTTGTAGAAAGGTCTAGAACTATAAATACACTCCATGTGTCTTTAAACTCATCTCTCAGATGAAAAAATATCTCTCCCTCTGATGATGAGACCAACTTATTGTGTTGATCTTTTCATACTTCAGGTTTGGGTGGGATTCCTTCGAACATCGATCCGAAACAAATAATCTAGATGGAAGTTGTTGTGCTATTAGGTTGTGAAATTCATTCACTCAAGGTTGTTTAGCGGGATTCTCTCTTGTCGGCAAATCGAGCTTGAACCCGATCAATAAAAATTGCTGCGTTACTCGTATTTGTGCGTGAAACCTGATGGTGGATATTGATAAGTTGGGTGGTGCCCCAAGCGAAGGCGGAATTGCAGCTAGTAGCAGTTTTTCCTCAATTAAGAACCGAGGTTTATCGAACCAGTATGAATTTGAAATCAACAACGAGGTGAATGATGAAGATCTCTGGCGCTTAGGGATACCTTCAACAAACGTGGACCTGCACACACTCAACCAAAATACTTTGCCCCCAACGGCGGAGAGGTTGTCAATCTCTCCGGTCTGGCAGAACACAAAGTGGTTAATTGTATGATGAAATAGATAAAATATGAAAAGTGACCAGAGGAGTAATGTTGATTAAAAGCAAGTAAATGAGGTTGAAAACAATGTAAAAAGATGGACCGGAGGCCATGGGTTCACTAGTGGAGTCTCTCAAGTAGATAAAATATGCATGTGATGGGTGAACGAATTACAGCTAGTCAATTGACAAGATCATGACACAAACCCAATTTAGCTATGACAAAAAGGACATGATAATATTTATGGAGGCATCACGACAAGGAACAAAGACCGTTGAGTCCAACTGCGTCTTTGTCTAAAAAGTCCACCGTGGGATCGCTATCCAGCCTGTCACACAACGGTATTAAGTTGCAAGCAACAGAAAATTGCATTAAGTAAAGTGCATGAAGTAAGCAATACTAATATCAAAATAGACATTAACACCGCTGTTTTACCCTTAGTAGCAACAGCACACCCTCGCCCTTAGACGTTTCTGTCACTCGTACCCAGGAACAAAAGGGGGCATGAACCCACTATCTAGCATAAATACCCTCTCTTGGAGATACACACAATCACTTGGCCAAAATAACTACGCACATCGGAGAGCATGCAAGAACATAAATTACTCATATAAGAATCATGCACAATCTGAACATAACTTCATAATCCATCTGATCCCAGCAAACACATCACATAGCATTACAATAATCGATCTTGATCATGTTAGGCAGCTCACAAGATCATAAGACATGAAGCACAAGAGAGAGAGGCTACCATCTAGCTACTGCCATGGACCCGTAGTCCAAGGTGAGACTACTAACAAATCATCCCGGAGGAATGCATGTCGATGAAGAGCCCTCCGGGATCGATCTCCCCTCCGGCAGAGTGCCGGGATCAGGTTCAGATTGGACCCTGAACTAGGGTTTTCGGTGACGGCGCCATCAAACCCTAGTTCGGGGGTGATTCTAAAGCAGATTCCGACACTCTGCCGGAGGGGAGATCGATCCCGGAGGGCTCTCCATCTCCATGCCTTCCTCCGGGATGATTTGTGAGTAGTCCTACCTTGGACCTTGGGTCCATGGCAGTAGCTAGATGGTAGTCTCTCTCTCTTGTGCTTCATGTCTTATGATCTTGTGAGCTGCCTAACATGATCAAGATCGATTATTGTAATGCTATGTGATGTGTTTGCTGGGATCCGATGGATTATAAAGTTATGATAAGATTGTGCATGATTCTTATATGTTGATTTATGTTCTTGCATGCTCTCCGATGTGTGTAGTTACTTTGGCCAAGTGATTGTGTGTATCTCCAAGAGAGAGTATTTATGCTAGATAGTGGGTTCATGCCCCCTTTTGTTCCTGGGCACGAGTGACAGAAACGTCTAATGGCTAGGGTGTGCTGTCGCTACTAAGGGTAAAACAGCGGTGTTAAAGTCTATTTTGATATTTAATATTGCTTACTTCATGCGCTTTACTTAATGCAAATGTCTGTTGCTTGCAACTTAATACCGATGGGTGACATGCTAGATAGCGATCCCACGGTGGACTTTTTAGACAAAGATGCAGTTGGACTCAACGGTCTTTGTTTATTGTCGTGATGCCTACTTAAATATTATCATGCTCTCTTTGTCATAGCTAGATTAAGTTTGTGTTATAATCTTGTCAATTGCCCAGCTGTAATTTGTTTACCCATCATATGAATGTTCTATTTACTCGAGAGACTCCAGTAGTGAACCCATGGCCCCCGGTCCATCTTTTTACATTGATTGCAACCTTTATTCATCACTTTTCATCATCATTACTCCACCGGTTCATTTTCATATTTCATCTATTTCACTATACAATTAACCGCTTTGTTTTCTGCGAGACCGGAAAGATTGACAACCTTTCCGCCGTTGGGGGCAAAGTATTTTGGTTGAGTGGGTGCAGGTCACGTCTGTTGAAGATTAAGTGCCAGAGATCTTCAACATTCACTTTGTTGTTGACTTCAAGGTCCTACTGGTTCGATAAACCTCGGTTCGTTATCGAGGGAAAACAGCTGCTTGCTACATCTCCGCCTTCGCTTGGGGCACCACCCAACTCTTCATCAGTAGCAATCAAGCTCTTTTCTGGCGCCGCTGCCGGGGATCTTGGAGCTACAGAAAGGGGAGTCTCACACTCTAAATCACTTTACTTTGTTTTTGTCTTGCTTGTTTTATTTCTCGTTAGCTTATTTTTCCTATTGCAAAATTTTAAAACCCCAAAAATTAGTGTAATCTTTATTCCTGTCTTGTTATTTTATTTTATCATTATGTCTTCCACTAAAAACACCAAGTTGTGTGACTTTAATAGCACTAATAACAATGATTTCATAGGCTCTCCAATTGCTCCACCCGCTACTAAAGCGGAATCCTATGAAATTAAGCCTGCCTTGTTAAATCTTGTTATGAAAGAGCAATTTTCTAGTGCTAGTATTGATGATGCCGCCTCTCATTGAAATAACTTTGTTGAGTTATGTGATATGCAAAAGTATAAAGAGATAGAAAGTGACATCATAAAACTGAAGCTTTTCCCTTTCTCTTTGAGAGGGAGAGCAAAAGAATGGTTATTGTCTTTGCCTAGAAATAACATTGATTCTTGGATTAAACGCAAAGATGCTTTTATTGGAAAATATTAACCATCTGCTAAAATCATACAATTAAGGAGTAAAATTATGAACTTTAGACAATTTGATAATGAACATGTTGCTCAAGCTTGGGAGAGAATGAAATTTATGGTTAAAAATTGTCACGCATGGATTAACTATGTGGATGGTTATCCAAATTTTTTATGCAGGTTTGAATTTTCTTCAAGGAACCTCTTGGACTCGGCCGCGGGAGGCACCTTCATGTCCACAACATTAGGTGCAGCAACTAAAATCTTGGATGAGATGATGACAAATTATTCACAATGGCATACCGAAAGAGCTCCAAGTGGTAAGAAGGTAAATTCTGTCGAGGAAATTTCCTCTTTGAGTGATAAGGTTGATATGATTATGTCTATGCTTGATACCAATCAGTCCCATATTGATCCTAATAATGTCCCACTTGCTTCATTAATTGCCCAAGAAAAGGATCAAGTTGATGTTAATTTTCTTAATAGAAGTAACTTCAACAATAATGCTTATCGAAATAATTTTGGTAGTAATAACTATAAGCCTTATCCTCCCAATAATGGCAACTCTTATGGCAATTCCTATGGTAATTACTATAATAAAGAAATTAGTAATAGTAGACTAAATGAAGTAGAAAAGTCTACCAAAAAGTTCATGCATGAACAATATGAGCAAAACAAAACTTTCTCTAGGCAAATGAATGAGAATTCTTTTATGTTGAGAAGTATAAATGATCAGCTGGGAGAGTTAAATAAAGAAATATCTAAACTTCAATCAAGGCTTGTTAGTACTGAAGCTTGCATCTCGAATATTTCCCAAACTCAAGCTACTTTGTTTAACAGAATGGCTGCTAAACCCGAATTGGTTGCTCCTGCTGAAACTGATGCTTTTGCTGTCTTTAAAGCTGTCAATATTCCTGTTGCTTCAATTAATATTGATGGAGATTATAAAACTTTGAATAGATATGAGTGCCCCACTGATCCTAAAATTGTTAATGAAACTCCTATCTTGCTTAAAAAGGATCAAGAGAAACTTGAAAAACTGGATAGACTTGTCTCTAAAGTGGAAGATCTTGCTCATGATGTTGGAATTTTAAAAATTAGAACCACTCCTCTTCAAGAAAATCCTACTGAATCTTTAAATTCTATTTCTATTCAAATTAATGAGAATGAAAGTATGATGGCTCGCTTGAAAGCTAGGTGGGGTATAGAGAAAGAAGAAGCTAGAATTGCTGAAATGAATAGGAAAACTGTTAAAGTTTATACTATCCAAACTACTAATGAGGAACCTCCTAGCCTATTTAAAGATGATGAAATTGATTTTGATAATTGCTATATTACTGAATTCATAAAGTTGCTACAAAAACTTGCTAAGTCACCGGATGCTAGTAAATTAAATATTGCCTTCACCAAACATATTACCGATGCTCTTATCAAGGCTAGGGAATAAAAGCTTAAACTAGAAACTTATATTCCTAGAAAATTATAAGATGGATGGGAACCCACTATTAAGATGAAAATAAATGACTTTGATTGTAATGCTTTGTGTGATCTTGGTGCTAGTGTTTCTGTTATGCCTAAAAGTTTCTATGATATGCTCAATTTAAATCCTTTGGAAGAGTGCTATTTAAATGTTCATCTTGCTGATTCTTCTAAAAAGAAACCTTTGGGTAGAGTTGATGACGTTCTTATTGTTGTCAATGATAACTATGTTCCTGTTGATTTTATTGTTATGGACATTGAGTGTAATGCTTCTTGTCCTATTATTTTGGGGAGACCTTTTTGAGAACCGTTGGTGCAATTATTGATATGAAAGAGGGAAATATAAGATTTCAGTTCCCCCTCAGAAGAGGGATGGAGCACTTCCCTAGAAAGAGAAAAAAACTTCCTTTTGAATCAATCATAAGGTCAAGCTATGCTCTTGATGTTGCAAAGGCTTCCAAAAAAACTTGATATTTGGCATTGCGCCTAGCTAAAAGGCGTTAAAGAAAAGCGCTTGTTGGGAGGCAACCCATCTTTTAATTTCAGTTTGCTTTTTACTTTTCTTGAGTCTTGAAGTTGTTGCCTCTGTAGCAACTTCATTGTATCTTTTTCTTTTGGTTTTTTGTGCCAAGTTTAGCGTCTAATGCATTGAAAGTGCGAGGTGTTGTTTTGCTGTCTAGAAACAGATTTCTGTCCTTCACTTTTCAAAAATCAAAAAAATCTCTGACTTTTATCTTTTTTCTGAAATTTTTAGACAGCAAGACTGATACTGTTGTCTATCTTTCGTTAGTTTTGAGTTTTCTGATTTGACCTTCAGAAGTGGCTCGAAAAATTCGATCTTTACAGACTATTCAGATTTTGACAGATTCTGCTTTTATTTTGTATTCGTCTCTTTACTATCGCCAAATGTGATACTCTATAGGTGGAGTCCCATATTGAGGCTTAGTGAACATTAGATAATGCCTAATAAATTTGTTTTGCAATTTGTCTTGAGATGACCACATGTGCATTTTAATTTATGAGCACTAACCCTTGATACGTCTCAAACGTATCTATAATTTTTGAGTGATCCATACTAGTTTTGTGATATTGTCACATATTTTTACTGTCATTTATATCATTTTTATGCATTTTGTCGGACTAACCTATTGACAAGATGCCCAGTGCCAGTTCCCTGTTTTTGCTGTTTTTGTATTTCAGAAAATTTACTTTTGGAAATATTCTCGGAATTGGACGAAAATTTACGGAGAATTTTTACTCGACGAAAGGCACCAGAAGACCAAAGGGGAGCCTGAGGGGCCACACACAGGGCGCAGGCGGCCTCCTGCCGCGGCCCCCTGGGACCCGAGGGGTGGGGCCCGCCCCTACTCCTGGGGCACCCCCTCGGCCCCCACCGACGCCAATAAAATCCCTAAAAACCTAAAAACGTGGAGGCGATCATTATTTTCCAGAAACTCGACCCTGACGCGCCGTCACCGAAAACCCTAGTTCGGGGTCCAATCTGAAGCTGATCCCGACACGCTGCCGGAGGGGAGATCGATCCCGGAGGGCTCTTCATAGCCATGCCTTCCTCCGGGATGATTTGTGAGTAGTCTCACCTTGGACTACGGGTCCATGGCAGTAGCTAGTTGGTAGTCTCTCTCTCTCTTGTGCTTCATGTTTTATGATCTTGTGAGCTGCCTAACATGATCAAGATCGATTATTGTAATGCTATGTGATGTGTTTGCTGGGATCCGATGGATTATGAAGTTATGTTCAGATTGTTCATGATTCTTATATGAGTAATTTATGTTCTTGCATACTCTCCGATGTGCGTAGTTACTTTGGCCAAGTGATTGTGTGTATCTCCAAGAGAGGGTATTTATGCTAGATAGTGGATTCATGCCCCCTTTTGTTCCTGGGCACGAGTGACAGAAACGTCTAAGGGCGAGGGTGTGCTGTTTCTACTAAGGGTAAAACAACGGTGTTAATGTCTACTTTGATATTAGTATTGCTTACTTCATGCACTTTACTTAATGCAATTGTCTGTTGCTTGCAACTTAATACCGTTGGGTGACAGGCTGGATAGCGATCCCACAGTGGACTTTTTAGACAAAGACGCAGTTGGACTCAACGGTCTTTGTTCCTTGTCGTGATGCCTCCATAAATATTATCATGTCCTTTTTGTCATAGCTAAATTGGGTTTGTGTCATGATCTTGTCAATTGCCGAGCTGTAATTCGTTCACCCATCACATGCATATTTTATTTACTTGAGAGACTCCACTAGTGAACCCATGCCCCCCGGTCCATCTTTTTACATTGTTTACAACCTCATTTACTTGCTTTTAATTATCATTATTACTCTGGTCACTTTTCATATTTTATCTATTTCATCATACAATTAACCGCTTTGTGTTCTGCGAGACCGGAGAGATTGACAACCTCTCCGCCGTTGGGGACAAAGTATTTGGTTGGGTGTGTGCAGGTCCATGTCTGTTGAAGGTATCCCTAAGCGCCAGAGATCTTCATCATTCACCTCGTTGTTGATTTCAAAGTCCTACTGGTTCGATAAACCTCGGTTCTTAATTGAGGGAAAACTGCTACTAGGTACAATTCCACCTTCGCTTGGTGCACCACCCAACTTATCAATATCTACCATCAAGCAGTTTTCTGGCGCCGTTGCCGGGGACTTTGGAGCTACAGCAAGGGGTGTCTCATACTCTCAATATCTTTACTTTGTTTTTGTCTTCCTTGCTTTATATCTCGTTTAGTTTATTTTCCTGTTTCAATATTTTAAAACCCCAAAAAATTAGTGTAGTCTTTATTCTTGTCTTGTTATTTTATCTTATTGTTATGTATTCTACTGAAAATACCAAGTTGTGTGACTTTACTAGCACTAATAACAATGATTTCATATGCTCTCCAATTGCTCCACCCGCTACTAAAGCGGAATCTTATGAAATTAAACCTGCCTTGCTAAATCTTGTTATGAAAGATCAATTTTCTGGTGCTAGTACTGATGATGCCGCCTCTCATTTAAATAACTTTGTTGAGTTATGTGATATGCAAAAGTATAAAGAGGTAGAAAATGACATCATAAAACTGAAACTTTTCCCTTTCTCTTTGAGAGGGAGAGCAAAAGAATGGTTATTGTCTTTGCCTAAAAATAGCATTGATTCTTGGATTAAATGCAAAGATGCTTTTATTGGAAAATATTATCCACCTGCTAAAATCATACAACTAAGGAGTAACATTATGAACTTTAGACAATTTGATAATGAACATGTTGCTCAAGCTTGGGAGAGAATGAAATCTATGGTTAAGAATTGTCCCACGCATGGATTAACTATGTGGATGGTTATCCAAACTTTTTATAAAGGTTGGAATTTTTCTTCAAGGAACCTTTTGGACTCGGCCGTGGGAGGCACCTTCATGTCCACAACATTAGGTGCAGCAATTAAACTCTTGGATGAGATGATGACAAATTATTCACAATGGCACACCGAACGAGCTCTTTGAGTGATAAGGTTGATATGATTATGTCTATGCTTGCTACCAATCAGTCCAATATTGATCCTAATAATGTTCCACTTGCTTCATTAATTGCCCAAGAAAAGGATCAAGTTGATGTTAATTTTCTTAATAGAAACAACTTCAACAATAATGCTTATCGAAATAATTTTGGTAGTAACAACTATAAGCCTTATCCTCCCAATAATGGCAACTTTTATGGTAATTCCTATGGTAATTCTTATAATCCTAATAAGAATGTGTCCTCTGATCTTGAAAATGTTTTAAAGGAATTTATCACTTCGCAAAAAGCTTTTAACAAAACTGTTGAAGAGAAGTTGGAAAAATTGGATAGTCTAGTCTCTAAAGTAGACGTTCTTGCTCATGATGTTGAAATTTTAAAAATTAGAACCACTCCTAATCAAGACAAAAATACTTAATCTTTAAATGCTATCTCTCTTCAAATTAATGTAAATGAAAGGATGATGGATCTCTTGAAAGCTAGGTGGGCTAGAGAGGCTGAAGAAGCTAGAATTGCTGAAATGAATAGGAAAACTGTTAAAGTTTATACTATCCAAACCACTAAAGATGATCCTCCTAGTTTATTTAAAGATGATGAAACTGATTTTGATAATTGCAATCTTACTGAAGTTATTAAGTTCCTACAAAAACTTGCTAAGACACCGGATGCTAGTAAAATAAATCTTGCCTTTACCAAACACATTACCGATGCTCTTATCAAGGCTAGGGAAGAAAAACTAAAGCTTGAAACATCTATCCCTAGGAAGTTAGAAGATGGTTGGGAACCCACTATTAATATGAAAATAAATGACTTTGATTGCAATGCTTTATGTGATCTTGGTGCAAGTGTTTCTGTTATGCCTAAGAGTTTCTATAATATGCTTGATTTAAATCCTTTAGAAGAGTGCTATTTAAATGTTCATCTTGCTGATTCTTCTAAAAAGAAACCGTTGGGTAGAGTTGATGATGTCCTTATTGTTGTTAATGATAATTATGTTCCCGTTGATTTTATTGTTATGGATATTGAGTGCAATGCTTCTTGTCCTAATATTTTGGGAAGACCGTTTTTGAGAACTGTTGGTGCTATTATTGATATGAAAGAGGGAAATATAAGGTTTCAGTTCCCCCTTAAAAAATGGATGGAACACTTCCCTAGAAAGAGAAAGAAGCTTCCTTTTGAATCAATCATAAGGTCAAACTATTCTCTTGATGTTGCAAAGGCCTCCGAAAAAACTTGATATTTGGCATTGCGCCAAGCTAAAAGGCGTTAAAGAAAAGCGCTTGTTGGAAGGCAACCCATCTTTTATTTTCAGTTTTCCTTTTGATTTTCTTGAGTCATTAAGTTATTACCTCTGTAGCAACTTCATTGTATCTTTTTATTTTTGTTTTTTGTGCCAAGTTTAGCCTCTAATGCATTGAAAGTGTGAGGTATTGTGTTGCTGTCCAAAAACAGATTCTGTGCGCCTGTTGCACGAAAATCCTAAAATCGCTAGAATTTTATATTTTTCTGATAAATTTTGACAGAGAGCCTGATGCTTTTATATATCTTTCATTAGTTTTAAGTTTTTTGATTTGAGCTGCAGAAGTGCCACGAAAAATTCGATCTTTACAGACTATTCAGATTTTGACAGATTCTGCTTTTATTTTGCATTTGTCTCGTTACCATCGTCATATGTGATACTCTAGGGGTAGAGTGCCACATTGAGGCTTATTAAACAGTAGCTAATGTTTAATGAAGTTGGTTTGCAATTTGTCATGAGTTGAACACATGTGCATTTTAATTTATGAGCACTAACCCTCTAATCAAATTATGAGAAGTTTTTGTGTGAAGTGAGTTTTTAAGTTCCAAAGGAGAGGAATATGAAAAAATCGAGGATGGATCAAAGCTCAAGCTTGGGGATGCCCCCATGGCACCCCCTCTGAATATCAAGAACTATCAAGAGTGAAAGCTTGGGGATGCCCAAGGCATCCCCTCATCTTCATCGACTATCATAAGGTCGTCTTCGTTGAACTTCGTTTTTATCACTTTACATATTATGTGCTATGCTTGGAGCATCTTTTTACTTTAAGTTTTGTTTTTGTTTGTTTGCTGGTCATATCTTTGTTGGATCCTAGCTTTATTTGTGTGGGAGAGAGACGCACTCCACTTTTTCGTTTAAATACTCCTTTGCTTCGCTTATATCTTTTTGAGTCTTCTTAGCTACTGTCTGTTTTCTAGTAAGCTCTCGCTTTTAGCTTTTATCTTGATTAGAGATGCTAGTTGTTAAGTTAAACTCTCTTGTTCTTCACTTATATTTGTTGGATATTTGTTTTGGTTGCTTGGTTAATGTGTTAGATCGGAAAAAATGCTATGCATGTGGCAGTGGTATGAAGTAGAAAAACCTGCATAGTCTTGTAGATCACTATGTGGATAATTTGATACCCTTCAATTGTTTTGAGGCACTAAAATGACTAATGGTTAAAATGTGTTGGTTAATGATGTTAGAGCTGATTAGTGGAGAGGTGTTATTAAAGCGTGGAGCCGTACTTTTCTGAACTAAACAACCTAAGTTAACAATGTTAATGTGTCATGAATTCTACTAAGTTGAAAATAATTTCCTTGTGGGTAGTTACTGCAATGGTCGGGGAAGCCAACGGGGCACTTGTTTCGCCGCCACGATCCCTCTAGGGGTGTCTCTAACCATTTGTGGAACATTGAAACTGCTAGTTGCTTGCAATATACGAAATGCATTGTTGAGTTTTGGTTTTTGGCACTTCCACTTCCATATTTTGCTAGCCTCTTCGGTGCTGCGCAATGCGTTCTCTCACATTGAGATTGGTGCATACTTCGCGAGCACATCCAACTCCGTGGGAGAACTTCATCCCGTTCTCCTACACATAAGCCAACTATCTTCTTCAAAACAGCCACCATGCCTACCTATCACGGCATTTCCATAGCCGTTCTGAGATACATTGCCATGCAACATCCATCATTACATTACATGACTTGATGTCGTTCTTCATTATCATATAGTTTGCTTGATCATTGAGTTAGTGTGCAACGTGGCTTGCCACATGTTCTACATTTTTATTTTTTCCACACTACGCTCGATCATGCATATCTTCTTTTATACATCAGGTATTAGTCTTATGAGTTATGAGTACCAAAAGTGTGATGATCATCTTGTAAAAATAGAGTGTTGCCCCTACCTGTGAGCATATTGAAAAGAGTCCAAAGTGGCCACATAAAAGAGTCCAAAAGAGACCAATGAGAGAAAATTTAAAAGAGCCACGGAGGCCACATAAAAAAAAAGAAATATAAAAGAGAGAGGGGGCAGCACTACTATCCTTTATTCCACACTTTGTGCTAGTTAGCACCTACACTTCATTATAGAGAGTTTTCATGTTTTATTTGTATAACTATGTGGGGAATTAACGTTATAGAACTTGGCTTGTATATTCCAATGATGAGCCTCCTCAAGTGAGCTCTAGGTCTTTGATACGTCTCAAACGTATCTATAATTTTTGAGTGATCCATGCTAGTTTTGTGATATTATCACATGTTTTTACTATCATTTATATCATTTTTATGCATTTTGTCGGACTAACCTATTGACAAGATGCCCAGTGCCAGTTCCCTGTTTTTGCTGTCCTTTTGTTTCAGAAATTTACTTCTGGAAATATTCTCGGAATTGGACGAAAATTTACGGGGATTATTTTTACGCCAAGGCGAAGACGGAGTCCGAAGGGCAGCCTCGGAGGCGACCCACAGGGCACACGCGGGTGCCAGCCGCGGCCTGGGGGGACCCGCGGGTGGGGCCCGCCTTGCCCTGTGGGCACCTCCTCGCCCCCCTCCGACTCCTATAAAATCACAATTAACCTAAAAACGTCGAGGCGGCGATTATTTTCCAGAAACTCGACCCCGACACGCCGTCACCGAAAACCCTAGTTCGGGGTCCAATCTGAAGCTGATCCCGACACTCTGCCGGAGGGGAGATCGATCCCGGAGGGCTCTTCATCGCCATGCCTTCCTCCGGGATGATTTGTGAGTAGTCTCACCTTGGACTACGGGTCCATGGCAGTAGCTAGTTGGTAGTCTCTCTCTCTTGTGCTTCATGTTTTATGATCTTGTGAGCTGCCTAACATGATAAAGATCGATTATTGTAATGCTATGTGATGTGTTTGCTGGAATCCGATGGATTATGAAGTTATGTTCAGATTGTGCATGATTATTATATGAGTAATTTATGTTCTTGCATGCTCTCCGATGTGCGTAGTTACTTTGGCCAAGTGATTGTGTGTATCTCCAAGAGAGAGTATTTATGCTAGATAGTGGGTTCATGCCCCCCTTTTGTTCCTGGGCACGAGTGACAGAAATGTCTAAGGGCGAGGGTTTGCTGTTGCTACTAAGGGTAAAAAAGCGGTGTTAATGTCTATTTTGATATTAGTATTGCTTACTTCATGCACTTTACTTAATGCAATTGTTTGTTGCTTGCAACTTAATACCGTTGGGTGACAGGCTGGATAGCGATCCTGCGGTGGACTATTTGGACAAAGACGCAGTTGGACTCAACGGTCTTTGTTCCTTGTTGTGATGCCTCCATAAATATTATCATGTCCTTTTTGTCATAGCTAAATTGGGTTTGTATCATGATCTTGTCAATTGCCTAGCTGTAATTCGTTCACCCATCACATACATATTTTATCTACTTGAGAGACTCCACTAGTGAACCCATGGCCCCCGGTCCATTTTTTACATTGTTTTCAACCTCATTTACTTGCTTTTAATCATCATTACCCCTCTGGTCACTTTTCATATTTTATCTATTTCATCATACAATTAACCGCTTTGTGTTCTGCGAGACCGGGGAGATTGACAACCTCTCCGCCGTTGGGGACAAAGTATTTGGTTGAGTGTGTGCAGGTCCACGTCTATTGAAGGTATCGCTAAGCGCCAGAGATCTTCATCATTCACCTCGTTGTTGATTTCAAAGTCCTACTGGTTCGATAAACCTCGGTTCTTAATTGAGGGAAAACTGCTACTAGCTGCAATTCCGCCTTCGCTTGGGGCACCACCCAACTTATCAATATCCACCATCAGTCTTCATGAGCAAGCAAGTTGGATGCACCCCCACTAGTTCCATTGGAGAGATTTCATACACTTATAGCTCTATGTGCATCCATTGCATGGCAATCACTACTCCTCATACAGTGTCAACTACGGGACTTCCTTCTGTCTTGTGGTTACTTTCTCCACTGTTTGAGCCTTTCTTTTTGACCTTCCAAACCTCCATCATTGTTCTCTTTGCCATAACATCATGGTGCCAAAGCCACTTCTCACTTGCACTAGTTGAGTAGACTTCGAAACAGTTGATTTGTGAAGTAGATGGATTAGGACACCTGACTTGAGCTTGGAGATTTTCATGAATGACTAATTAGATGCTTTGAAGAATGATTGATACTTTACATTGGAGACATAATTCGCAATTCTTCTTTCTAAACCTTATGTATGGTTCCATGTCTCCAACGCACTTATTCATGAAAAGTTTCTAGCATTTGTTAGCTAGCATTTGTTAATCATTGTTTGCTTAATGTCAACAATAGACAATTGTTTTGGATCACCTTATTCACTTCATGTGCTTTACATTACTATCTTGATCAAGATTGTGTTGGTTGCATGTCTCATAAAAAATTATTTGTTATCACTTACCTACTCGAGGACGAGTAGGAGTTAAGCTTGGGGATGCTGATACATCTCAAACGTATCTATAATTTTTGAGTGATCCATGCTAGTTTTGTGATATTGTCACATGTTTTTACTGTCATTTATATCATTTTTATGCATTTTGTCAGACTAACCTATTGACAAGATGCAAGTGCCAGTTTTTGCTGTTTTTGTATTTCAGAAAATTTACTTCTGGAAATATTCTTGGAATTGGACGAAAATTTACGGAGAATTTTTACTCGATGAAAGGCACCAGAAGACCAAAGGGGAGCCTGAGGGGCCACCCACAGGGCGCAGGCGGCCTCCTGGGACCCGTGGGTGGGGCCCGCCCTGCTCCTGAGGCACCCCCTCGGCCCCCTCCGACGCCTATGAAATCCCAAAAAACCTAAAAACGTCTAGGCGGCCATTATTTTCCAGAAACTCGACCCCGACGCGCCGTCACCGAAAACCCTAGTTCGGGGTCCAATCTGAAGCTGATCCCGGCACTCTGCCGGAGGGGAGATCGATCCCGGAGGGCTCTTCATCGCCATGCCTTCCTCCGGGATGATTTGTGAGTAGTCTCACCTTGGACTACGGGTCCATGGCAGTAGCTAGTTGGTAGTCTCTCTCTCTTGTGCTTCATGTCTTATGATCTTGTGAGCTGTCTAACATGATCAAGATCGATTATTGTAATGCTATGTGATGTGTTTGCTGGGATCCGATGGATTATGGAGTTATGTTCAGATTGTGCATGATTCTTATATGAGTAATTTATGTTCTTGCATGCTCTCCGATGTGCGTAGTTATTTTGGCCAAGTGATTGTGTGTATCTCCAAGAGAGGGTATTTATGCTAGATAGTGGGTTCATGCCCCCTTTTGTTCCTGCGCACGAGTGACAGAAACGTGTAAGGGCGAGGGTGTGCTGTTGCTACTAAGGGTAAAACAGCGGTGTTAATGTCTATTTTGATATTAGTATTGCTTACTTCATGCACTTTACTTAATGCAATTGTCTGTTGCTTGCAACTTAATACCGTTGGGTGACAGGCTGGATAGCGATCCCACGGTGGACTTTTTAGACAAAGACGCAGTTGGACTCAACGGTCTTTGTTCCTTGTCGTGATGCCTCCATAAATATTATCATGTCCTTTTTGTCATAGCTAAATTGGGTTTGTGTCATGATCTTGTCAATTGCCTAGCTGTAATTCGTTCACCCATCACATGCATATTTTATTTACTTGAGAGACTCCACTAGTGAACCCATGGCCCCCGGTCCATCTTTTTACATTGTTTACAACCTCATTTACTTGCTTTTAATTATCATTACTACTCTGGTCACTTTTCATATTTTATCTATTTCATCATACAATTAACCGCTTTGTTTTCTACGAGACCGGAAAGATTGACAACCTTTCCGCCGTTGGGGGCAAAGTATTTTGGTTGAGTGTGTGCAGGTCCACGTCTGTTGAAGGTCAAGTGCCAGAGATCTTCAATATTCACCTCGTTGTTGATTTCAAAGTCCTACTGGTTCGATAAACCTCGGTTCGTTAAACGAGAGAAAACTGCTACTAGCTGCAATTCCGCCTTCGCTTGGGGCACCACCCAACTTATTTTAATACAGCAGCATATATATCTCTCCACCGCCGAAGCCGAGTATGTGGCCGCCGCAAGTGCATGCACTCAATTGTTATGGATGAGGCAAACTTTAAAGGAATACAGTGTCACTTGTGACAAAGTGCCTCTTTTGTGTGACAATGAGAGTGCTATCAAGATCACCTACAACCCGGTGCAACACTCAAGAACCAAGCATATTGAGATTCGTCATCACTTCATTCAGGATCATGTTGCCCGTGGAGACATTGAGCTAGCATATGTGCCAACCAAAGACCAACTTGCCGATATATTCACGAAGCCACTTGATGAAGCAAGATTCACTTATTTGAGGAATGAGCTAAATATCGTGGATTCGAAGAGCTTGCCTTGACAATCTTGCATACACACCTATAGTTTCTTCTTCTATCTTGGTTTAGGTGTAGGCATGGATTTAGGGGGAGTGTTGTGCTAACTATTGGGCTCTCTCTCCCCCATGATGTCTATATTAAATGATTCATTTGTCTACTCTATATTCAATTCATGAATTGTGAGCTTAAATGATGAGTTTTGAGTGAGAACCCAAGATACATCTTCACGGTGTCTCACTCTTTCATACTCATATATGGTGGCTTCGGCCACCGACCTCCTCATGTGAGGAGTTGGTTCTTATTTGGTGTTTATTTGGTTTTATAGACCTATATGTGTCAATATGTGCGCGCCATGGAAAATCACTCGTAATTGGCCTTTATCTTTGACTCTTGCAATTGCGAGTGCCATACCATTTTATGACAGTTTGATATCTTGTCCTAAGCCCCACCTTATACATGAACCCTTGCTCTCTATCGCTCATGTCCAGTTTGTGTGTGGTTTTTTTCCTGGAGATTCTCTGGTGGTAGGCCGGAATTTCCGCCCTTAGGGGCCGGAACTTCCGCCCCTTCGGACTGGAACTTCCGGTCTAAGTTTCTGGGCGCCATATGGGGACGGCTGCAGGGTGGACTGGCTCGCACGAGCAGTTCTTCCACCCCCACGCCTCCTCTTCTCTCTCTCCTGCCCAAGACTCCCACCGCCGGCCGACCTCCTTCAGGACGCTTGATACGTCTCAAACGTATCTATAATTTTTGAGTGATCCATGCTAGTTTTGTGATATTGTCACATGTTTTTACTGTCATTTATATCATTTTTATGCATTTTGTCGGACTAACCTATTGACAAGATGCCCAGTGCCAGTTCCCTGTATTTGCTGTCCTTTTGTTTCAGAAATTTACTTCTGGAAATATTCTCGGAATTGGACGAAAATTTACGGGGAATTTTTATTTTCCACGACGAAGTATCAGACCAAAGGAGAGCTGGAGGGGAGGCCCACAGGGCAGGTGCGCCCCCCTGCCACGGCCTAGGGGTCACCCACGGGTGGGGCCCGCCCCTACCCCTGGGGCCTCGCCTCGACGCCCTCCGACGCCTATAAATTGCATTTTACCCTAAAACGTCGAGGCGGCCATTATTTTCCAGAAACCCGACCCGACGCGCCGTCACCGAAAACCCTAGTTCGGGGTCCAATCTGAAGCTGATCTCAGCACACTGTCGGAGGGGAGATCGATCCCGGAGGGCTCTTCATCGTCATGCCTTCCTCCGGGATGATTTGTGAGTAGTCTCACATTGGACTACGGGTCCATGGCAGTAGCTAGTTGGTAGTCTCTCTCTTGTGCTTGATGTCTTATGATCTTGTGAGCTACCTAACATGATCAAGATCGATTATTATAATACTATGTGATGTGTTTGCTGGGATCCGATGGATTATGAAGTTATGTTCAGATTGTGCATGATTCTTATATGAGTAATTTATGTTCTTGCATGCTCTCCGATGTGCGTAGTTACTTTGGCCAAGTGATTGTGTGTATCTCCAAGAGAGGGTATTTATGCTAGATAGTGGGTTCATGCCCCCTTTTGTTCCTGGGCACAAGTGACAGAAACGTCTAAGGGCGAGGGTGTGCTGTTGCTACTAAGGGTAAAACAACGGTGTTAATGTCTCTTTTGATATTAGTATTGCTTACTTCATGCACTTTACTTAATGCAATTGTCTGTTGCTTGCAACTTAATACCATTGGGTGATAGGCTGGATAGCGATCCCACGGTGGACTTTTTAGACAAAGACGCAGTTGGACTCAACGGTCTTTGTTCCTTGTCGTGATGCCTCCATAAATATTATCATGTCCTTTTTGTCATAGCTAAATTGGGTTTGTGTCATGATCTTGTCAATTGCCTAGCTGTAATTCGTTCACCCATCACATGCATATTTTATTTACTTGAGAGACTCCACTAGTGAACCCATGGCCCCCGGTCCATCTTTTTACATTGTTTACAACCTCATTTACTTGCTTTTAATCATTATTACTCCTCTGGTCACGTTTCATATTTCATCTATTTCATCATACAATTAACCGCTTTGTTTTCTGCGAGACCGGAAAGATTGACAACCTTTCCGCCGTTGGGGGCAAAGTATTTTGGTTGAGTGTGTGCAGGTCCACATCTGTTGAAGGTCAAGCGCCAGAGATCTTCAACATTCACCTCGTTGTTGATTTCAAAGTCCTACTGGTTCGATAAACATCGGTTCGTTAAACGAGGGAAAATTGCTACTAGCTGCAATTCCGCCTTCGCTTGGGGCACCACCCAATTTATTTTAATACAGCAGCAAGCTCTTTTCTGGCGCCATTGCCGGGGACTTTGGAGCTACAGAAAGGGGAGTCTCATACTCTTAATCTCTTTACTTTGCTTTTGTCTTGCTTGCTTTATATGTCGTTTAGTTTATTTTCCTATTTTAAAATTTTAAAACCAAAAAAAATATTAGTTTAGTCTTTATTCCTGTCTTGTTATTTTATCTTATCGTTATGTCTTCTACTGAAAACACCAAGTTGTGTGACTTTACTAGCACTAATAACAATGATTTCATATGCTCTCCAATTGCTCCACCCGCTATTAAAGCGGAATCTTATGAAATTAAACCTGCCTTGCTAAATCTTGTTATGAAAGAGCAATTTTCTGGTGCTAGTACTGATGATGCCGCCTCTCATTTAAATAAATTTTTTGAGTTATGTGATATGCAAAAGTATAAAGAGGTAGAAAGCGACATCATAAAACTGAAACTTTTCCCTTTCTCTTTGAGAGGGAGAGCAAAAGAATGGTTATTGTCTTTGCCTAAAAATAGCATTGATTCTTGGATTAAATGCAAAGATGCTTTTATTGGAAAATATTATCCACCTGCTAAAATCATACAACTAAGGAGTAACATTATGAACTTTAGACAATTTGATAATGAACATGTTTCTCAAGCTTGGGAGAGAATGAAATCTATGGTTAAGAATTGTCCCACGCATGGATTAACTATCTGGATGGTTATCCAAACTTTTTATGCAGGTTTGGATTTTTCTTCAAGGAACCTTTTGGACTCGGCCGCGGGAGGCACCTTCATGTCCACAACATTAGGTGCAGCAACTAAACTCTTGGATGAGATGATGACAAATTATTCACAATGGCACACCGAACGAGCTCCAAGTGGTAAGAAGGTAAATTCTGTCGAGGAAATCTCCTCTTTGAGTGATAAGGTTGATATGATTATGTCTATGCTTGCTACCAATCAGTCTAATATTGATGCTAATAATGTTACACTTGCTTCATTGATTGCCAAAGAAAAGGATCAAGTTGATGTTAATTTTCTTAATAGATACAACTTTAACAATAATACTTATCGAAATAATTTTGGTAGTAACAACTATAAGCCTTATCCTCCCAATAATGGCAACTTTTATGGTAATTACTATGGTAATTCTTAAAATCCTAATAAGAATGTGTCCTCTGATCTTGAATATGTTTTAAAGGAATTTATCACTTTGCAAAAAGCTTTTAACAAAACTGTTGAAGAGAAGTTGGAAAAACTGGATAGTCTAGTCTCTAAAGTAGATGTTCTTGCTCATGATGTTGAAATTTTGAAAATTAGAACCACTCCAAATCAAAACAAACATACTGAATCTTTAAATTCTATCTCTCTTCAAATTAATGAAAATGAAAGGATGATGGCTCTCTTGGAAGCTAGGTGGGCTAGAGAGGCTGAAGAAGCTAGAATTACTGAAATGAATAGGAAAACTGTTAAAGTTTATACTATCCAAACCACTAAAGAGGATCCTCCTAGTTTATTTAAAGATGATGAAATTGATGTTGATAATTGCAATCTTACTGAAGTCATTAAGTTCCTACAAAAAATTGCTAAGACACCGGATGCTAGTAAAATAAATCTTGCCTTTACCAAACACATTACCGATGCTCTTATCAAGGCTAGGGAAGAAAAACTAAAGATGGTTGGGAACCCACTATTAAGATGAAAATAAATGACTTTGATTGCAATGCGTTATGTGATCTTGCTGCAAGTGTTTCTGTTATGCCTAAAAGTGTCTATAATATGCTTGATTTAAATCCTTTGGAAGAGTGCTATTTAAATGCTCATCTTGCTGATTCTTCTAAAAATAAACCTTTGGGTAGATTTTATGATGTCCTTATTGTTGTTAATGATAATTATGTTCCCGTTGATTTTATTGTTATGGATATTGAGTGCAATGCTTCTTGTCCTATTATTTCGGGAAGTCGTTTTTGAGAACTGTTGGTGCTATTATTGATATGAAAGAGGGAAATATAAGGTTTCAGTTCCCCCTTAAAAAAGGGATGGAACACTTCCCTAGAAAGAGAAATAAGTATCCTTTTGAATCAATCACAAGGTCAAGCTATGCTCTTGATGTTGAAGGCCTCCGAAAAAACTTGATATTTGGCATTGCGCCTAGCTAAAAGGCGTTAAAGAAAAACGCTTGTTGGGAGGCAACCCATCATTTATTTTCAGTTTTCTTTTTGATTTTTTTGAGTCATGAAGTTATTATCTCTGTAGCAACTTCATTGTATCTTTTTCTTTTGGTTTTTTGTGCCAAGTTTATCCACTAATGCATTGAAAGTGCGAGGTATTGTGTTGCTGCCCAAAAACAGATTCTGTGCGCCTGTTGCATGAAAATCCTAAAATCGCCAGAATTTTATATTTTTTCTGATAATTATTGAAAGCAAGCCTGATGCTTTTATCTATTTTTCGTTAGTTTTAAGTTTTTTGATTTGAGCTGCAGAAGTGCCTCGAAAAATTCGATCTTTATAGACTATTCAGATTTTGAAGATTCTGCTTTTATTTTGCATTCGTCTCTTTACCATCGTCATATGTGATACTCTAGGGGTAGAGTGCCACATTGAGGCTTAGTAAACAGTAGCTAATGTTTAGTGAAGTTGGTTTGCAATTTGTCATGAGTTGAACACATGTGCATTTTAATTTATGAGCACTAACCCTCTAATCAAATTATGAGAAGTTTTGTGTGAAGGGAGTTTTTAAGTTCCAAAGGAGAGGAATATGAAGAAATCGAGGATGGATCAGAGCTCAAGCTTGGGGATGCCCCCATGTCACCCCCTCTGAATATCAAGAACTATCAAGAGTGAAAGCTTGGGGATGCCCAAGGCATCCCCTCATCTTCATCGACTATCATAAGGTCGTCTTCGTTGAACTTCGTTTTTATCACTTTACATATTATGTGCTATGCTTGGAGCGTCTTTTTACTTTCAGTTTTGTTTGTTTGTTTGCTGGTCATATCTTTGTTCGATCCTAGCTTTATTTGTGTGTGAGAGAGACACACTCCGCTTGTCGGCACAGTGGAACCAGGGTACCACGGGCCGGCCTGCCAGGGCCCACAAGATTCTTTGGATGATTTTCGCTAAGGACCAGGCTCTCCAAGCCTGGCGAGCCTCGCGAGGGTTTCTTCCCTCGCGAGGGGTTTTTCTCCTCGCCGAGGATTCTCTCTCTCTCTTGGCGAGGGATCGCAACTCGACAAGGTGTCTCCGACGCCACCCGCAATTCTGCTAAGGACCAAGTCGAAGGGCTCGGTGAGGCTTTTTGCCTCGCCGAGGCTCCTTCCTCACGAAGCCACCCCTGCCTCCGGAGCAGAGCGCACATGGGCTCTGCGCCATGTACAGAGTGACGCGCGCGCTTGCGCGCGATGACGACGACGCTGCGGTTGCTGTTTCCATGTATAAAGGAGTCAACAAAGCAACACCAAGCAAAGCGGACAATGAGTATTGCCACTTTGGTGATAAGGGAACCGTCTGCAGCTACGCTCCAAGGGCGACGTCACCGTGGGACCCGTTCCGCCTCCGCAGCGCCAGCCCGCCGCCCGTTGGACGGTGGGCTTTTCCAGCTTTGGTGACGCCGTCCCTGCCATGGACCGCGTCCATGGCCTTCACCTTTTCTGGTGGACTTCACCTTTATGGTGCACCGCGCCTCCTCCTTCGTCGCCGTGTGGTAACCCTTCCCGCCCAAATGTTTGGGCGGAAGAGGTCCGAGACGCCTATAAAAGGAGAAGGGGCGCGCCCAAGCAAGGGGTTCGGAATCTGGGAGCTTAGACCAAACCCTAGATCTGAAGACTAGCAAGTAGCCATTGTTAGCCACCTCGAGCTCGACAAGCCCTCCTTGTACTGTAAACCCCTCCAAGCAGTGCAATACACCAAAGCAGGACGTAGGGGTTTTACCTCCACAAGAGGGTCCTGAACCTGGGTAAGACCGAGTTTCCATCTCTTCAGTGTTGTCCCCCAGCGAGTCCGACGAGCAAAGCTTTTTCGATTTATGAATACTCCTTTGCTTCGCTTATATCTTTTTGAGTATTCTTAACTACTGTCTGTTTTCTAGTAAGCTCTCGCTTTTAGCTTTTATCTTGTTTACAGCTGCTAGTTGTTAAGTTAAACTCTCTTGTTCTTCACTTATGCTTGTTGGAGAGTTGTTGTTAAAAAATTGCTTGAATTGTCAATGCGACAAAATGCTGTTTGTGTGATGATAGAATAAAAGGAAAAGCCTGCATAGTTTTATGGATCATGGTGTGGATACTTGATGCTTCTCAATTGTTTTGAGATGTTAAGTTGAATGCTTAAACTTGCTGGTTATTTGAGTGGAATTGTTTAGTAAAGAAATATGGTTGAAAGCTTGAAATTGTGTGTTTTTTCACAGTTGTTAATTCATAGTGCTAATCTTTCCATCAAAAGAATTGTTTGGTCAACAAGGGAGACGGTGTAGAGTTTTTATGGTTATGACCGGTAAATGTCTTATGTTGTTCTGTTACCGGTTATTGTTAGATGTTTGCTTCAAACACCTTTTTTTTGCTAAGCCTAAAAATTCGTACTGAGTGTATGGTTCACTCGTGCATCCAATCCCCAAAGCCAAACTTTCTTGCCAGCTGAGTCCACCATATCTACCTATGCATGGTATTTCCTACCATTCCAAGTAAATTTGTCATGTGCTACCTTTAAAAATTCAAAATACTTCTTCTTTGTGCCTCTGTTTTTAAGCTCATGAGGGAACAGTAGAGAGCTAGATATAACTTGTGACAAGCGAGGTCATTTCGCCCCTTTCACCCGGTGTTGATGGATTATGTCTTCACTTGAATCAACCCGAGAGCAGCTTAAGCAAAAATATAAATATAACTCACAATTCTCCTCCGCGCAATGCAAATCTGAGAAATCAGCCCAAACATTGGACAGTGGTGAAACCAAGGAGAAAGAAGAGCATACTCACTCTTCTAAGAACCAGCTGCTCTCACAAGTCTAAAAACCTTGCTTGTCATGAGGGACTAGATAGCTTCTCTGTTGTGAAGTCGTTGACGAAAGCATGCATACCTCAAAATCATTTTACTTCTGTTATAAAAACCAAAAAGCTCTAGCACATGACTAATCCCTGCTTCCCTCTGTGAAGGACCTTTCTTTTACTTTTAATGTTGAGTCAGTTTTCCCTTTTTCCTTCTATCTCCACAAAAAGCAAACATCTAGCATTGACCCTGGGTATCGTTGAGCATATTACATTATCAAGATTAAACATGGATCTTTATATTGACTTTATCTATAAGATAAGCCGTTGAAGTTGAAACTCTTTGCTATATCTTACATCTTCCTTTGTGTTGATTCTCAAACACTTTTGTCATGGAATTATTATCCTTGTGAATTAGTCAAATATGTTGATCACATTGTTTTCATGTCTTTGACATACTATTTATGAAAGGTTTTGCTTGGATGATTCAACTTGTTTACTCATTGCTTTCTTGCTATCAATTATAGACAATTGTTTTGTATCTCTTCATTCACATCCTTTGATTTGAATCACTATCTTGATCAAGAATGTGTTGGTCGCATGTCTCATAAAAAATTATTTGTTATCACTTACCTACTCGAGGACGAGTAGGAGTTAAGCTTGGGGATGCTGATACGTCTCAAACGTATCTATAATTTTTGAGTGATCCATGCTAGTTTTGTGATATTGTCACATTTTTTACTGTCATTTATATCATTTTTATGCATTTTGTCGGACTAACCTATTGACAAGATGCCAAGTGCTAGTTCCCTGTTTTTGCTGTCTTTTTGTTTCAGAAATTTACTTCTGGAAATATTCTCGGATCGCGCTGGAAATTTACGGGGAATTTTTATTTGCCTCGAGGAAGTACCAGTCCGAAGGAGAGCCGGAGGGGAGGCCCACAGGGCAGAGGCGCCCCCTGCCGCGGCCTAGGGGTCACCCGTGGGTGGGGCCCGCCCCTGCCCCTGGGACCTCGCCTCGACGCCCTCCGACGCCTATAAATTGCCTTTTACCCTAAAAACGTCGAGGCGGCCATTATTTTCCAGAAACTCGACCCCGACGCGCCGTCACCGAAAACCCTAGTTCGGGGTCCAATTTGAAGCTGATCCCGGCACTCTGCCGGAGGGGAGATCGATCCCGGAGGGCTCTTCATCGTCATGCCTTCCTCCAGGATGATTTGTGAGTAGTCTCACCTTGGACTACGGGTCCATGGCAGTAGCTAGTTGGTAGTCTCTCTCTTGTGCTTCATGTCTTATGATCTTGTGAGCTGCCTAACATGATCAAGATCGATTATTGTAATACTATGTGATGTGTTTGCTGGGATCCGATGGATTATGAAGTTATGTTCAGATTTGCATGATTCTTATATGAGTAATTTATGTTCTTGCATGCTCTCCGATGTGCGTAGTTACTTTGGCCAAGTGATTGTATGTATCTCCAAGAGAGGGTATTTATGCTAGATAGTGGGTTCATGCCCCCTTTTGTTCCAGGGCACGAGTGACAGAAACGTCTAAGGGCGAGGGTGTGCTGTTGCTACTAAGGGTAAAACAGCGGTGTTAACGTCTCTTTTGATATTAGTATTGCTTACTTCATGCACTTTACTTAATGCAATTGTCTGTTGCTTGCAACTTAATACCGTTGGGTGACAGGCTGGATAGCGATCCCACGGTGGACTTTTTAGACAAAGACGTAGTTGGACTCAACGGTCTTTGTTCCTTGTCGTGATGCCTCCATAAATATTATCATGTCCTTTTTGTCATAGCTAAATTGGGTTTGTGTCATGATCTTGTCAATTGCCTAGCTGTAATTCGTTCACCCATCACATGCATATTTTATTTACTTGAGAGACTCCACTAGTGAACCCATGGCCCCCGGTCCATCTTTTTACATTGTTTACAACCTCATTTACTTGCTTTTAATAATTATTACTCCTCTGGTCACTTTTTCATATTTCATCATACAATTAACCGCTTTGTTTTCTGCGAGACCGGAAAGATTGACAACCTTTCCGCCGTTGGGGGCAAAGTATTTTGGTTGACTGTGTGCAGGTCCACGTCTGTTGAAGGTCAAGCGCCAGAGATCTTCAACATTCACCTCGTTGTTGATTTCAAAGTCCTACTGGTTCGATAAACCTCAGTTCGTTAAACGAGGGAAAACTGCTACTAGCTGCAATTCCGCCTTCGCTTGGGGCACCACCCAACTTATTTTAATGCAGCAGCAACGCTCCCCTCTCGGATTCTGCAGGTTTAAAACCAGATCTGCATCTCCTCGACAAGGGGATCCTTCTCCACCACTCCGTTTCTGCCATGGATGCCGGTAAATCCCTCGTTTTTTGGATCTAGGACGAACTCACACTTCGTTTAACCTAGATGATTTAGGAGGAATTGGCCCGTTTCCTTTGGTAGAAATGCTCCTCTAGGCTTGACCTCCCTGTGTGTAGCAGTGATTTGAAAGTGGTTTGCAATTTCGTTCGGATTCAACGGAATTTCCGCTCGCTGCACAAGGCCGGAACTTCCGGTGTGCAGCGGCCGGAAATTCCGTCCGGCCGGAACTTCCGCCCCTTCTAGGCCGGAACTTCCGGTGGGCCGGAACTTCCGCCCCTTTGGGTCGGAATTTCCGGTGTGAACCTGATCAAAAATTCCTACTTTCCTCTCACTGCTATTTCTTTTTGGCCACCCGGACATGAGTGCTCATCTATGCTTTCCTGTCTTTCTATTCATCTTCTTGCAGGTGGTTCCTCTCGTCGTCGTCACCACAAGCATGCAGCCTCTCGCACCCCTCGCCCTCACTCGGTTGAGATCGAGTCTGAGTCTGATCAGGAGACCTTGGCCTCACGCCGTGCTCAGATTGATGAACAAAGGAAGAAGAAGAAAGCTGTGCAGTTGGCCATCAGTGACATGACAAGGACTGAGTTTGTTGAATGGCGCAAAATTAACTTTTATGATCAGCCCCGTGACTTCACCATTGACAACTGCATCTGGTGTTATGATCAAGAGATGTTGTTCAAGAATGTCTATGCTGTGATGTCTGAGAAGAAGAAAGTGTGACCGATGAAGGTAATTGATTTTGCTCACCTCATGAAGAAGGCCGACTACTTTGGGACAGCAATCAGGGTTGTGGACTGCTTGGGGCTGCGTCGCCTCATCGAGACGGAATGTAACTACAATGTGGTCCTTGTTCAGCAGTTCTTTACCACAGTGGTGTTTGATGGGGATGTCAACATTGGGATGACTTGGATATCTGACACACACAGGCTCACCTCCACCTTCAGAGAGTTTGCAGGTATTTTTGGGTATCCCTTCACTGGATCTCACTTAATGAGGGGACTCGCATGCACGTCGTTGGCTCCGAGTATGACAAGTCCAAGTTGAGGTAGCTCTATTCTGATGAGCGTGGGGTTGGGACCACCTCCGGTCTTCTACCCCTCTATGACATTCTCCTGCGCATGTTCCGGGAATCTATTGCTCCTAGTGCTGGGAAACAATGATGCTATTAGAGGAGGGCTTGTGAACCTCCTTCACTATGCTTTTGAGGTAGCCACTCAAGGTACTCTATGCCCCAATACGTGCCCCGTTGATGTGATGGAATATATTTTCAATGAGATGTATGATGCCGTGTGAAAGTGCATGGTTGCCCCCATGTGTTGTTTTGGTAATTAATGACAATCTCTATGGACTAATGTGTGCTTTGAGTTATATTTGTAGTGTTGGTCCATAAGGAATGCTTGTACTCCATATGTTGGAGTCAAGGCTAAAAGAAGAAGATTATATGTTGATCAAGGCTATGTGCAAATTGATCAACATAGAAGATAAGGGCATGTGAAGATATGCGAAAGAGTGTCTCTCCCATATTGGTGTATGGGGGAGCAATATGCGAGGCTTCACCGAGCGGAGCGTAATCAAGAAAGGTGATCCACTTGAGAGGAGATCAAGATTGTCATCATCTACCTCAAGTGGAATGCGCAAGGCAAAGAAAGGTGATCCACTTGAGAGGAGATCAAGATCGTCATCATCTAGCTCAAGTGGAATGCTCAAGGCAAAGGTATGATCTTGATAGGGTTTCTATTTTACCGGTCTCGCGGTGTAGTTGGGAGACCGGGTTTTTAGGATAGGTAACCGTACTATCAAGAGGGGCTCTCAAGTGAGCTTTAGCGTATCGGTCGTAGAGAGCTCAAACCTTTGCATCCTTGAATTCTTGCAATCATCTTTATTGGTTCTTATTTGTCTCTTATCGTGGTGTGGTCTTGGTGCTTGTCGTGCTTGTCATGACAAGACCAAGTTCAACGAAAACGGATTTCGTTGCATCGTCTATTGCGTTTTCGGTGGTGGAGATTTTGCCGATTCACTAGTGAGGAAAGGTTCACACCTTCCTACCCATACCAAAATCTCCATTGCCTATTCTTATGTGGCTTTCATATAGATGTGGTTTTAGAGCTTGTCTTGATCTTCAATACAAGCTCAAGTTCATCAAAAACGGATTTTGTATGAAAGACTTATTGCATTTTTGATTTTGGGGGTTTACCGGTTATTCATCTAGAGAGTGATCTAACATTTCCCCATTTGGTTTTTCCCTCCCATGTTGGACAATGATGTTTTTATGCATAATCTTGTAGTGCTCGTTGTGGTGATTCCAACGAGCCCAAAATCATCGAAAACGGAGTCCGGATACAAAAGTTATTGCGTTTTTGGTATCGAACGTTTTTGCAGTTTGGCCAGCCTTGCCGGGCTCAAGGCCGGCTCAAGGCCGGGCTCAAGGCTGGCCGTCTTTGGCTCCTGGCCAGCCTCGGAAGCTGGCAAGCCGGCCTAGGCTGGGCTCAAGGCTGGCTTCCCTGCGCGTGAAGATTCAAGGCCAGCCTCGGACCCAGCCTTGGACCCAGCAAGGCCGGCCTCCTCGCACACAGAAAATTGCCTTCAACGGCTCAATTATTGGGGAGGGGTATTTATACCCCTCCTCCTTCCTCCAACCATTAGAGCTCCTTTTCTCTCTCTCTCTCTCTCCATTGTTGCAAGAGCTCAAAACACATAGATCTCCCAATCCCTCCACCCAAACTCGTTGATCTTTGGAGGATTGAAGGAGAAGGCCTAGATCTATTATTCCACCAAACCATATCTCCTCTAAGTGAGGGGAACATCTTTGATTTAAGTCTTGGAGTTGCTTTGTGTTTTCTCCTTGTTCTTCCTCTTAAATCTCTCCATAGCATTAGTTGCTTTGGTTGGATTTCGGAGAGAAGGACTTGACCACTTAGTGTGTTCTTGCCATTGCATTAGTTGCATCGGTTTGAGTTCTCCACGGTGATACGTGGAAGTGAAGTTGAGAAGCTTGTTCCTCTTGGGTGCTTTGGTGCCCTAGAGCTTGTTCCTCTAGGGCACGTTGGTACCCTAGACGGTTGTTGTTTTCTTGGAGTCTTGGTGGCTCACGGAATTTGTTGGGAGCCTCCAATTAGGTTGTGGAGGGGGGCCCAACCTTGTTCGCTTCGGAGCTTTGGTAGCTACGAAGACATTGCTGGGAGCCACCAATTGAGTTGTTGTGTGTGCCTCGGCCTTGGGCATCGAGTCTTGGTGGCTAGGTGCATTTGGTGAAGACCCTCCAACTTGTGGAGTGAGCTTCACCCTTGTAAAGGTTCTAGTTGTCAACCTTAACGGCAACATAGTGACAAGTGCCTCGCCACATTGGTGGTAAGACACAACGTAGATACGGTGTGCCATATCAAGGCTACTCGGTGTTTCACATTGGTGAACACCGCGCCGCTCCAACGGAGACTAGCTTCCATTGGGAAGTGAACTTCGGGATAAATCATCGTCTCCAAGTGCCTCGGTATTTCTATACCCGAGCTTCTTACTTATGCTATTTACTTTGTGATAGACATCGAGCTTAAAGTCATATATCTTGCTATCACCTAGTTGATTATATTGCTTAGCATAAGTGTTGGTGCACATAGGTGAACCTAGAAAGTTTAGGTTTTGGCTTGATAAATTAAACGTTAGTTTTATTCCGCATTTATTCAAGCCTTAACCGTAATAATTTTAAATCGCCTATTCACCCCCCCTCTAGGCGACATTCGTGTCCTTTCAATTGGTATCAGAGCGGGTTCTCTCTTTATAGGGCTTCACGGCCTAGAGAGTAAAGATGTCGTCTTGTGGTTTAGTGCACAATGCCTCTTTAATATTCGATGGCACTAATTATAATGATTGGAGAAATCGCATGCTAAATTATTTTAGGGACATTGATCCATCTATAGAGCAAATCTTAGATATGTGTTTTCCTCCTCCAAAGGATCCGAAAAGATTATCTTTGGAGGATGAGGAAAATTCTTATCTAGATGCTCAAGCTTCTAAAGTTGTTTTCATGTCTTTAAGAAATGCAGTTGCCTTGTCGATCTCTCCTTATCGGAGTGCTCATGAGCTATGGACCAAGCTTCAAGACAATTATGGTGTGTCCATTGATAGTGAGAATGATTGTTCTCCCTCTATCTCCGGGCGTAATGAGTTCTCAACTTCTTCTACCTCACCTACATGTGGCAAGCCACAAAATAATGCAATGGTGAGTAGGGATAAATTTTGCAATGATGATAGTAAGCTTCCTATAGATGATATTTCATCTCTATCTTATTGCAATGATTTATCTTTGGACTTAAACACATCTAGAATTATAAATGTTTCACATGCTTGTGTTGATAGTCCTTGCATATCTTCTAAATCGTCAAGTAATGATGATCATGACAATAATAATGATGATGAAGAAGATGATGCTTACTTTAGTAAGAAAGGCCTAATGGTTCTAAATGCTCTTTGAAATAATAAAAATGCTTGTGAGAACCTCCATGAAATCATGAGCACCCTTGTTGAGCGAGGGCTTACCATTGAAAATTTGGAAGCTCGTGAAGATGAAAGTCTTAGCCGCGAACGTGATTATGCAAACACGATTGCGGATCTTGATGAAGCTCTTGAAGAAGAACAAACCACCAAGAAATCTCTTGAGGAGACATTTACTCTAGAGTTATCTAAAGTAAATAAAACCCATGATAGAGATCTCAAGGTGGCTAATGATTTTAAAATAAAAAATGATGAGCTTGTTGTTGAAATTGTTAGACTCCATGAGGCTAATAAGAATTTTGAAGAGGATGTCAAGTCCTTGGAAGATTCTCTTGCACATCTCACTAAGTCCCATGATCAACTTCAAGCTCAATTGCTAAAAGAGCTTCCTACTTGTTCTCCCATTGCTATGAATGTTGATGCTTGTGCTACTAACTCTATTTCTTGTGAAGCATCCATTTTAAAGGAGAATGTTGAGCTAAGGGCTCAACTTAAATTACTAACTAGCAATTATGAGATATTGGAAGAAAGCCATGAGAAGGTCTCGAGCTCTCATGAAGATCTTCTAGTATCCCATGATAAGCTAAAGTTAGCTCATGAGGCTATCGCTACCAAGGTAATATCTAGTGAGCCTCATGTGAACAATGGCACAACTTCTACTAAAAATGATACAATGCCATGTGCTAGTCCTTGTAATTCTTCATCTCACACTAGTGGTAAATCATATGTTGAATTACATTTTGTGCCTAGTTGCTCTAACAATAAAGCTTCAACTTCCACTAGTACTTGTGTAGCTACTAACCTTGTAGGGAAGACTAAAGAGCACAAGGCACAAGCCACTTCTTTGAAGAAAGATGTGGAGAAGCGTCATAAAGGGAAGGCCACATTTGACAACATGTTGAGTGTGCAAAAATCCCCCAATGACAAGAGTGGACTTGGATTCAACTCCAATATCAAGAACAAGTCCAAGAGTAGCAATAAGAAGGGCCAAGAACAAGTCAATCACTCGGCCAAGATTGTTTGCTTCAAGTGCAAAATTGAAGGGCATCATGTTAGGGATTGCCCAATGAAGAAGAAGCCTCTTAGTGAGAAGCAACTAGGGAAGCGGCCTATTGTTCAATCTCTTGCTCAACCTCGGGTTGAACAAAGGCCACCTCCTAAGAAGACTCAAGTCATTGCTCCTCAAGTTGAGGAGCCTATTAAGAAGAAAGAAAAGAGTCGATATTGCTACTTATGCCGTGAGAAGGGCCACTTGGCTTCTTCATGCACAAACGGTACTCTATCCAACCCCATAATTATTGATGATGTTTATTCTCTAAGGAAGGATAGGGTTGGAAATGTGTTTGCCAAATATGTGGGGACTCAATGTGGTGTCAAGAAAAGAACCATTTGGGTTGCCAAGCCTATTGTGACTAACCTCTTAGGACCCAACTTGGTTGGGGACCAACAAGCTCAAAATTGATCAATAGGTTGTGATGGAGGGCATTGGAGACTTGGCTATCCTTGAAGAATTAAGGGATCTTCTTGATTATTATTTCCACAAGCCAAGTCATTTGGATTATATTGTCATATCTCATATCCAATGCTCCTTCTTGCGGTAACTTGTATTTAAATTATATATACATTGAAAGTTGCTTGCTCCCTTGCATGTGTTAGTTTTGTTCCTAGCATGTGCTTGCATATGTTGTGCTTATTACTTACCTTGAGCAATCAAGTTTGTGTATGTTAATGTGCGCTCCATATATGTGTAAACTTTGTGTTGAGTCTTTATTGAATCTTATGATGATTTCAATTGGCTCTTTTGAGAGATTAATGGACTATCCCATTTTGGGGGAGTGATATGCTTTGTGCACTTCACTAACATAAAAATGTGTGTACATGAGGCACATCACCTAGTATTGATATTTCAATATTATCTAGTTACTATGTGGTATGTCATATTCATGAGAAATTCAAATTCTACAATGTCCATTAATTTCTCTAGTTGGTTTTGTTTGCCTCTTGCTTAGATAAAATGAATTATCACATTATGGGGGAGTAATAAGCTATGTGCATATCACAATCCCACAAAATGTGAACATTCGAGGTTTGCCACTTTGATTTGATATCATAAATTATCTTGTCCCTATGTGGCATCTTTGCTCAAACAAATTCCAATTTTCCTTTGTCGTTACCCTTTGGCTCTTGTTTGTGTGAATTTGCTTGGTATGGTTTCTCTCTAATATGCATTCCCATATATTATTTGAGAAACCATTTGTTCCATATTATTCTAACCATGGCCTTGGCGGTTGGTTTGAATAGTTGGAACTACCAACAAACTTTATTAAAATATGGTGTTTTATTTCTTATCTCTTTCCATATGTTTTTATCTTGTGAGGATATTCTTGGATATATCTTATCATCGGGAAAATAATTCCAAATGGTCACTGTCTTTGGACAATCCATATTTATGTTTGTGATAGAATATTTTTGATTATCCTTACATTGGCATTGTCTTTTATTTGCCCCATCTCTTGCCAAAATATTTATTTTGACTACCTTTGCCTTCCTTGCCTCTTGCATGGATCCTAATTTTCAAATTGGTAGTTTTTAGTATTGTAAATAAAATATGAAGAGTAATGATCCCTTGTGCATGCATTTTGTATTCAAATGCAAATATCAAAGTAGTGCATGAATCTTGGGGGAGCATTCCTTTTATTTAGAACACTATCCTATCTATCAATATTTGATCCTTTCAATTGGCATTTGATTTCTATCGTATGTATTTATGGAAGACAAATCTTTTTCTCTTGATGCTTTGTGCCATCATGAAAAGTGTAAAGGATGCTTGTTTTATTTAGTGTAACCCGGCTCTCTCTTGGGAGTCTTGCTTTCTCATTTCTTGTTTATGTTTATCCTATAGAATGAGAAAACCCTTTGAGCATGTCTCTTTCTTTCATCTTATATGCTCATTGGCCTTGCCTAGGTACCTTCAATTGGTATTAATTGGAATTTAATATCTCCTCCATAGATATTTGTTTCAATTGATATTTATTGTGAGAATTTTGATACCTTATTACTTTATTTTACTTTACTTGATTCCGGTCAAGTATTATCCTCTTCTTGGTATCGTGTCTCCTAGTTGGTATCTTATTTGTCAATTGGTGTCTTATCTCTCATGTGTTGTTTGATTTGACCCTATTGATATCACACTTCATGTGTTGATGTGTTTTGGAATCAATCATATGTTGATTTGATTCTTTCCTCAATCATGTGTTGATTTGGATTTTGATATAATTTGGACAACCTTTTTGTGTCACACTTTGGTGTACTCTCTTCTTGGTTTACTTGGTGTTTTGTCCAAATTGTATCTCATTTGGTTCTTGTAAGTCCATGCATGCATATTTACTAGTATATTTGTTTTATGGCATGCTAGTCTTTCTTGATCCAATATATAGGGGATACTCTACCAAATCCTAAATCGGCTAAGATGTGCATAAAATTCAATTTCATATCTATATGCACATATTTATGTGGAGTGTTACCTATGTATTGTAGTGTATCTAACTATTATGGAACCCAATGAGTTTGGGAACCATGTTGTACTTGAATTTTGTTTTAGGTACAATGGAGATGCATTGGATGCTTGCCTCATTCATAAGGAAGGTGTTCTCACCATGTGATTATTGGAGTCAAGCTTTTATGATAAACAAAAATTCTCATCTTCATCATCACCAATGCTATTTCGGTAACAAGTATCTACCTCATGCATACTTTTCTAGTTTCAACCTTGTGTAGGTTGTTTCTTAGCATGAAAGCTCCTATTTTGCAATTGTTGTGGTTTTGGCTTGTTTCCTTCACTTGATATATCTTTGTGATATTTGTGATGAAATTGCAAAAAAAAAACTTTTTCTTCAATTGGTATTGTTTCGTTGTGATACTTGTTGCCTATCTCAAAGCATTTCCACTACCTGTTGTTCCCTTAGTGATATGTGTGATGCATTTGATGTGTTTGAAGTTCATTTATATACAATAAGATAAATTTGAGCTATGTGCTATGCTTTTAAGCAATAATCTCTTTTTGTATATTCATGACTTCCTTTTGGTTACCATGGTCTCCTTTTCTTCGACCATTTTATATGTGTAAGTTTCTTTGTCGATGTATATCATTAACGATTTGTCTACTTAGAAACCTATACATATGAGAGAGGTCACTTTTGATTTGGTCTCCTATTTTCTTTCAAGCCACCTTGTCTTTTATCTATAATTATTTGGTGGCTCCAATTTTGTCTCATGAGTGCTTGTCTCATTTTTATTGGTATCTTTGCACACTCATGTATTTGTTGAGGATCTTTGACTTCATGCTTATCATGGTGAGCATGTTGATTTTTATTGGCTAAATGCTCTCACTAGCTTTTGGCATTTTCAATTGGTTTTAGTTTCCAATTGGTATCCCTAAGCTTGTGAACATACTCCTTTAAATATCTTCCTTTTATCTTGGTTGGGCCTATCCGATGTTGAATCTTTAAAAATTGGTATCCTTGAGTTTGTGAACATATTCTTTTTGAAAAATCTTCTTTGTAAGTTGTGTGTGTGTCAATACTTGATATATAACTTATCTCCATTCGGTTAAGACTATGTGTCTTACCAAATTAATGGTCTTGTCACACACACATACTCTTGGTTGGACCCTTTTGATAGTTTCTTTTAATTGGTATCTCCTTATGGCTCAACCACATCTTTGGTGCAAGTGCTTTGTTTTGCTTTAAATTTTTTTATCCTTGCACTTGGTGAGTGTTCTAGATGATTTTGGGGGAGCAAGGATTCCATATTTTTGCACTCCTCAATAGTGCATGAACATTGGGGAGCTCCCCCGTTTTTATTTAGAACTCTCGCCATGGATCTTTTTGATTGCTTTTCTCCTTCGTGGAGATGTTTAGAATGATTTCATCCTTTTGCAATCTTTGGATCCTCAATATAGTTTGATTTCCTCTAATTATTCGTCAATGGATATGTGCATTTGATTCCACTCACATTTGAGAAATGCACACTTTATGGAGGAATTCATATTATATTGGCTTTCTAAATTTTTCTTCCCATTTCGGCAATCGATGCGAATGGGGGAGAAGTTTTAGAGGGTTTAAGGGGATTTGGGTTTTATGCTTTTGTTGCATTTGCCTTTAATGCGTTTTGCATCCTTGCTTGTTTGTCTTGCATGGTTTCTATATTCATTATATAAACCCTCTTAAAAGGGATTGTCATCAATTACCAAAATGGGGGAGATTGAAAGTGCATGGTTGCCCCCATATGTTGTTTTGGTAATTAATGGCAATCTCTATGGACTAATGTGTGCTTTGAGTCATATTTGCAGTGTTGGTCCGTAAGGAATGCTTGTACTCCATATGTTGGAGTCAAGGCTAAAAGAAGAAGATTATATGTTGATCAAGGCTATGTGCAAATTGATCAACATAGAAGATAAGGGCATGTGAAGATATGCGAAAGAGTGTCTCTCCCATATTGGTGTATGGGGGAGCAATATGCGAGGCTTCACCGAGCGGAGCGTAATCAAGAAAGGTGATCCACTTGAGAGGAGATCAAGATTGTCATCATCTACCTCAAGTGGAATGCGCAAGGCAAAGAAAGGTGATCCACTTGAGAGGAGATCAAGATCGTCATCATCTAGCTCAAGTGGAATGCTCAAGGCAAAGGTCTGATCTTGATAGGGTTTCTATTTTACTGGTCTCGCGGTGTAGTTGGGAGACCGGGTTTTTAGGATAGGTAACCATACTATCAAGAGGGGCTCTCAAGTGAGCTTTAGCGTATCGGTCGTATAGAGCTCAAACCTTTGCATCCTTGAATTCTTGCAATCATCTTTATTGGTTCTTATTTGGCTCTTATCGTGGTGTGGTCTTGGTGCTTGTCGTGCTTGTCATGACAAGACCAAGTTTACCGAAAACGGATTTCGTTGCATCGTCTATTGCGTTTTCGGTGGTGGAGATTTTGCCGATTCACTAGTGAGGAAAGGTTCACACCTTCCTACCCATACCAAAATCTCCATTGCCTATTCTTATGTGGCTTTTATATAGATGTGGTTTTAGATCTTGTCTTGATCTTCAATACAAGCTCAAGTTCATCAAAAACGGATTTCGTATGAAAGACTTATTGCGTTTTTCAATTTGGGGGTTTACCGGTTATTCATCTAGAGAGTGATCTAACATTTCCCCATTTGGTTTTTCCCTCCCATGTTGGACAATGATGTTTATATGCATAATATTGTAGTGCTCGTTGTGGTGATTCCAACGTGCCCAAGATCATCGAAAACGGAGTCCGGATACAAAAGTTATTGCGTTTTTGGTATCGAACGTTTTTGCAGTTTGGCCAGCCTTGCCGGGCTCAAGGCCGGGCTCAAGGCTGGCCGTCTCTGCTCCTGGCCGGCCTCGGAAGCTGGCAAGCCGGCCTAGGCTGGGCTCAAGGCTGGCTTCCCTGCGCGTGAAGATTCCAGGCCAGCCTCGGACCCAGCCTTGGAACCAGCAAGGCCGGCCTCCCTGCACACAGAAAATTGTCTTCAACGGCTCAATTATTGGGGAGGGGTATTTATACCCCTCCTCCTTCCTCCAACCATTAGAGCTCATTTTCTCTCTCTCTCCATTGTTGCAAGAGCTCAAAACACATAGATCTCCCAATCCCTCCACCCAAACTCGTTGATCTTTGGAGGATTGAAGGAGAAGGCCTAGATCTATTATTCACCAAACCATATCTCCTCTAAGTGAGGGGAACATCTTTGATTTAAGTCTTGGAGTTGCTTTGTGTTTTCTCCTTGTTCTTCCTCTTAAATCCCTCCATAGCATTAGTTGCTTTGGTTGGATTTCGGAGAGAAGGACTTGACCACTTAGTGTGTTCTTGCCATTGCATTAGTTGCATCGGTTTGAGTTCTCCACGGTGATACGTGGAAGTGAAGTTGAGAAGCTTGTTCCTCTTGGGTGCTTTGGTGCCCTAGAGCTTGTTCCTCTAGGGCACGTTGGTACCCTAGACGGTTGTTTTCTCGGAGTCTAGGTGGCTCACGGGATTTGTTGGGAGCCTCCAATTAGGTTGTGGAGGGGGGCTCAACCTTGTTCGCTTCGAAGCTTTGGTAGCTACGAAGACATTGCCGGGAGCCACCAATTGAGTTGTGGTGTGTGCCTCGGCCTTGGGCATCGAGTCTTGGTGGCTAGGTGCATTTGGTGAAGACCCTCCAACTTGTGGAGTGAGCTTCACCCTTGTAAAGGTTCTAGTTGTCAACCTCAACGGCAACATAGTGACAAGTGCCTCGCCACGTTGGTGGTAAGACACAATGGAGATACGGTGTGCCATATCAAGGCTACTCGGTGTTTCACATTGGTGAACACCGTGCCGCTCCAACGGAGACTAGCTTCCATTGGGAAGTGAACTTCGGGATAAATCATCGTCTCCAAGTGCCTCGGTATTTCTATACCCGAGCTTCTTACTTATGCTATTTACTTTGTGATAGACATCGAGTTTAAAGTCATATATCTTGCTATCACCTAGTTGATTATATTGCTTAGCATAAGTGTTGGTGCACATAGGTGAACCTAGCTAGTTTAGGTTTTGGCTTGATAAATTAAACGTTAGTTTTATTCCGCATTTATTCAAGCCTTAATCGTAATAATTTTAAATCGCCTATTCACCCCCCCTCTAGGCGACATCCGTGTCCTTTCACCGTGATTCACAAGAAAGTGCCTTCTTATGCCCCCTATGTGATGAAATTGATCAAGGCCAAGTATCCTTTTGGTGTTGATGTGGAGGACATTGATATGGAGCTGAACTGTGAGCCCCATGGACGGGTCAAGATGAACCGGAAGAGTGCTCACCTCACCACCACTTCTTCAGGCCGCCGTGCTCCAGGTGCCTCTTCTTATAGCCGCCGTGCTCCTGAGGTGTCTCGTCCCTCTGCTAGTGTTCCTGGGAGTTCTTCTGCTGCTGCTGCAAAGGCCCCCAAGAAGAGGTCATGGATCAAGCGTGCTATGGAAAAGCTTCTTTGTATGAATGTTCACATCCACAAGGAGAACTACACTGCTTATTGTGAGCGCCGGATCATTATGCAGAATCAACATCAGATTATGGCCCAGCTGAATATGCCTCCACCACCACCTGAGCACGCCATTCAGCCCCAGGTTGCCTACAGGAACTGGAACACTCAGTATGTGGATTGGGATCATCATGTGCCTGAGGAAGATGAGATTGAGACCGGCAGTGAGGCGGAGGAGGATGAGTCAGAGGCCACGGCGTCAGAGTGATCTCCTTGGGGCGTTAGCATCGCTCTTTTCCCTTTTTGGTGTCTTGATGCCAAAGGGGGAGAAGTAGTTCTATTTAGGCTTTCGAGGGCGTTGCATGGGTTGGGCACAAGCTTTCTTGTCTTTCATTCGTTCTTATGAGCTTGTGCCTATGCATCTTTCTTTGTTTCTATCCGTTGAACTCTATGTGTGGTGTAAGACATGCAACGTGTGTTGATCTACTTCTTATCTATTTAATTGTTGCTATCTATCTTGGTTAAAGCATGCTCATATCTAGGAGGAGCTCCTCTCGAGGGGGAGCCTCATGTTCTTGTTCTTTTTTTTATATATATATCTTGTTTTGTGTGTTGTCATCATTCACCAAAAAGGGGGAGATTGAAAGAACATCTCTTAGTTTTGGTGATTTAATGACAACACACTTTGTGGGCTAATCATGTTTGTTAAAGTGACTTGACAGGTTTCTTAGCTAATTAGGCCCAGAAGGTGAAAAGATCGAAGACAAGATCGAAGATGGAGAAGAGTATCGCTTTGGAGTGGTTTTCTGCCTGTGGAGGACCGGAAGTTCCGGCCCTTTGGGCGGAAATTCCGGTGGGCGAAAATTCCGGCCTTCGGCCGGAAGTTCCGGCCAAGCGGGAAATCGGCTAAGTCCTTTTTGGGATTCCTCTATGGAGGGGTCCCGGAACTTCTCCCCGAAAGTTCCCACCGGAAATTTCTGGTGGTCTGGAAGTTCCGGCCCCTGGAAATTTTCCGGTGGATTTTTGGCTAAGTCTTTTTGGGTTTTCCTCTCGGGAGGGGTCCTGGAGGTTTTGGGCCGAAGTTCTCCCCGGAGATTTCCGGCCCACCGGAAATTCCGGTGCTCTTACCGGAAGTTCCCGCCCTAGGCCGGAAGTTCTGGTACATAATACTGGAATTTCCGGCCACTCGCTTTTCCAACGGCCAGATTTCCTGGAGGGGTATAAATCCCTCCACCCAAACTCGTTGATCTTTGGAGGATTGAAGGAGAAGGCCAAGATCTACATCTTCACCAACCGGTTTTTCATTTCCCCCTCATTTGCTTGAGGGATTCGTGCCTAGGGTTTTCATTGGGAAAACCTAGGTGTTTGGTTGTACTCACTTCAATTGTTGTTGTTTTAGTTGTTGTATTGTTTTGGGAGCCCTCCGATTAAGTTGTGGGTGTGTGCCCCAAGAGCATTGTAAGGGCTCCGGATTCCGCCTTGAAGGTTTCCGATAGTGGAAGGTGAACCTAACCCTTGGGTGAGGTTCATCGGAGAATAGGATGAGGCCTTTGTGGCATCTTGAGTAGGCCTCTGGTGGCGAGCTCACACCCCTCCAACGAGACGTACTCTCTTAACAAGGAGGAACTCGGGAATACATCCTTGTCTCCGCGTGCTTCTAATTTCGGTTATCTCTATCCCTTAGTTGTCTTTACTTATATCGTGTTCTTGCCTAGTCTTAGTTGCTTGCTTGTCATATAGGTAAATTCACCGTAGTTGCATATCTAGAGAATTTACTTTTGTGTCAAGCCTAAAATCGAAAAAGAATTAAAATTTGGTGTAGCACCTATTCACTCCCCCTCTAGGTGCCCATATGATCCTTTCAGATGTGCAAGTTCAGGTTCAACCAACAGTGGGTACAATTCAGATTGGTTCTCTATAAGTTCCTGTCAGAGATTGTTGGCCGCAGAATCTTCTCGTGTACTCTAGACGACAGCCACATGTGCAAGGGGAGCGGCAGCTAGACAGTGATATGAGCTCATCTGACACTACGGGGCAGCAGACATAGGCACATGTGCAGGGGGAGCAATAAGGAAGTGATGCTACCTCATGTGATACAGTGAAACTTCCCATTGCCTTGAGAAAGGAACCACGACCTAAGGCAGGAAAGCCTCCTGAAAAATATAGGGATGAGCAGTATACTATAGTGGCAAAGAAGGCTATACAAGCTGTTCGAGATGACCATGATATTGGAAATTTTGTGTCTTATGAGGCTTTGTCTCCCTCCTATGGAGTGTTTGTTGCCTCTCTACAAACTATGTCAATACCAAAGGATTGGAAGGCTGCAAAGCAAGATCCGAAGTGGCGTTACGCAATGATACAAGAGTTGGAAGCACTTAAGAAAAATAAGACGTGGGTGCTAACCACATTGCCAGCAGAAAAGAAAGTTGTGACTTGTAAATGGGTATATACTGTGAAGCTGAATCCTGAAGAGAAAGTAGAACTGGTATTAGGCCTGATTGGTCGCCATAGGGTTTAGTCAAACTTATGGAATTGACTATGATGAGACATTTTCTCTAGTGGCAAAGATGAATACAGTAAGGATATTGGTTTCATGTGCTGTGAACTTTGGGTGGAAGTTGCATCAACTAGATGTCATGCCTTTTGCATGGTGATTTGAAGGAGGAAGTGTACATGGAGATACCACCAGGTTTTGGTACCTCCGAGACCACAGGAAAGGTATGTAGGCTGAAGAAATCCTTGTATGGACTGAAGCAATTGCCGAGGGCATGGTTTGATAGGTTCAAACGTGCTATTTGTGGTATGGGGTATGGTCAATGTAATGGTGACCACACGGTGTTCTACAGACACTCCCACTCTGATTGGAATGGATGACATTATCATCACTGGAGATGACCAGGAAGAAATAAAGAGGCTGAAGGGATGTCTGAGCAAGGAGTTTGAGGTAAAAGATTTAGGCAACCTAAAATACTTCCTTGGCATAGAAGTGGCCCAAACAGAGAAGGGGATATCTTTGTGCCAACGTAAATACACCTGGGATCTCTTGAGTGACACGGGCATGATGGGATGTCGTTCAGCCCCCACCCCAATTGAACAAAATCATCAAGTGACAGCACAATCAGGTGAGCTAGTGAACAAGGAAGATTATCAGAAACTTGTTGGGAGGTTATTGTACTTGTGTCACACTAGGCCGGACATTACATACACCGTCGGTGTGGTGAGTAGGTACATGCATAAACCAAGAAGTGGGCACCTGGATATAGTGCACAGAATTCTGAGATACTTGAAAGGGTCTCCGGAAAAGGAGTTGTGGTTTGAGAAGTGTGGGCATCTTGAGGTGGATGGCTATAGTGATTCTGGCTGGGCTGGTTGTCAAGATGATAGAAGATCAACTTTAGGCTATTGTGTGTTTGTTGGAGGAAATTTGGTATCATGGAGGAGCAAGAAACAAACAGTTGTGTCTAGATCAACATCTGAAACTGATTATAGAGCTTTATCTCAAGGGCTGAGTGAGATGTTATGGGTGAAACACCTTCTGGGTGAGTTGAAACTTGTGAGAAAGGGACCCTTGAGAGTGTGGTGTGACAGCCAGTCAACTATAAGTATTGCAAATTAATAATCCTGATCAACATGATAGGACAAAACATGTGGAAATTGATCGCTTCTTCATTAAGGAGAAACTTGATGATGGGATCATCAGCCTTGCTCATGTTAGCTCTAGAGAGCAGTTTGCAGATTGCTTGACAAAGGGTCTAGAAACAAAGGACAACAACTTGGCATGTGACAATATGGGGATGATAGATATCTACCACCCATCTTGAGGGGGAGTGTTGAACCGGTTAATGGGCCTGGCCCATGTGGGGGGCTGACCTAGAAGAAGGGATCAGGTTTCTAGCTGAGTACACAACAACCAGAACACACAGCCAGCCACCATGGCCTCAGCTGAGGTGAACTCCTCTCTGTACACGACCTGCTAGTAAGATTGCTCGGTGATTCAACTCTCATAAGTACCTAAAGTCCTAAACTGTTCCCAAACTACTTAATAAATGTTGTTCATGTTAGAAGGGTGAATCGTATATATGTAATTATTTGAATATCAATTCGAGCCATACTGTCAAGTATAGAAGATCTATTTATTCCCATGTTTCCTCACGCACCAAGTGCTAGCTGCTACAAATACAATTACTCGTAGCAGAGAACAATCTGAATTCTGAAAAAAGAAACCAGACCATTTCCCTCTCTAACGACGCATTACCAAACCTGCAGCCTCCTAATTAATCTCAACAATCTAAGAAGCTAGCTAGCTACGGCTAGGCTAGGCTACTCCTACTCCTCCATGGGGCTGCTTCTACTAGCTGCTACTCCGGCTGGTTCATCGTGGGGGTCTTCATCTCCCATGCGTGCAGGTTGGTGACCTTGATGTCCGACTCGCCGTTGTTGAAGACGAAGAGGTGCGCGTCGTCGCCGATGGCCTTCCTCGGGTAGACCCTTGTCAGGATGCACGTCTTGCCGCCGGCCCCGAAGCTCTCCACCACAGAATGATCAATCTGAAACAAAGCACGCCACATGGTTTAATTAGATCGTTAATTCATACATACTGTGGTTGGTTTAATTCGGTGAGGATGTGTATCTCTTCGTGAGCGTACCAATGTCCTGAGGGCGATCTTTTTGGTCGTGGTTATGTCCATGTTGACGAAGCCGGCGAATGTTGGCCTGTAGGCCTTTGACTCGTAGGACGACCTGCTCGATCAATAGGGAACAAGACATTAGGAATGCTCTGCAAAGGGTGACAACCAAACATTTCCTTCTTCTTCTTCTCAATTTATCTACTGACCTGGTTGGGTCATTGCACATGAGGACGACGTAGTTGGTGTCGTTGGTCTTGAACACCCTGAAGAAGACGGCCGTCCTCTCCTTGAGGTCGCCGGAGGCCAGCAGCCAGAGCCCGAACGGCCCCACGCCGCCCTTGACGTGCGAGTTGAGCTTGTTGCACAGCCCCTGCGCGTTGGTCCGCCACGCCGGGTCGAACTTCTCCGCCTTCTCCAGGTCCTTGATCGCGAACGCCGCCTCCACGTCCGACTGGCATTCATGCATGCATAACAGCGGCCGGCCGCGATCGAGTCGTCAGGCATGCATGCAAAAGAACTAACTGTACCGTGGTTAATTTCCGTTGTGTTTAAACCATGTATGTACTCACCTGCACGGATTTGATGCCGGTGACCTCGAAGTACTCGCCGCTCTTGACGGCCTTGTTGCTCACGTTGACGTGGTTCCCCCGCAGCGACTTGATCTCCTCCACCGGCCACTGGATCAGCTGCCTACCGCTCCGCGACAGGAATATCTTCCTGGGTATCGCCTGGATGCCGGCCCATCCCTTCCGGCGGTCGTCGGGGACGGTGTCGGACTCGTTGGCCCAGCCCCAGAGCACGCGGCGCTTCTTGGCCGGGTCGAAGAAGGACTTGGAGGCGTAGAAGTCGCCGTAGTCGTAGCGGAGGCCGTAGTCGTTGTCCGGGAAGGCGGCGTCGGGGGTGTAGCGGTCCTTGGCGTGGTCGTACCAGCCGACGGTGTAGTACTCGTACCGCATCAGGTCCAGGCTCACCTTGAGCACGTACTTGACCTCCTGGGCCACGGCGGCGTCGTGCAGCTCCGCCGTGTCCACGCCGCTCCGGTGGCTGCGGCTGCCGCCGGCCACCGCGACCGGGTAGAAGTCCGGGCACTCCCACATCCCCGTGTCCCCGGCGTGCAGCGAGTGGTGCGCCTTCACCCACCTCTTGAAGTCCCGGCTCCGGTACAGCACCGCGATCCCTCTCATGTTCTCCTTGCTGCCCACCACCAGCCTCCAGTGTCTGCATGCAAATGCAACACACAAATCATGCATGTTCAAGGTCATAACGGTACAAATTTGACTTGGATCGATGGTAAAATTAAATATGTACGTACCCGTCGGGCCCGAACCAGGCGGTGGTGGGATCTCGGAAGGCGCTGGCGTTGATGCCGCGATCAGGGCTGATGATGGGATTGTAGTTGGGTTTGATCCACTCCCGGAGGAAGGGGTCGGAGAGGTTGGCCGGGTACGCCACGTTCTGCACCTGGCGCTCGTCGGGGTCGATGCCGGTGTACATGATGACGGGGACGCCGTTGGGCAGCACGGTGGCGGAGCCCGACCAGCAGCCGTTGATGTCGAACGGCTTGGACGGGTAGATCCCGGGCTCCAGCGACACCCAGTCGATCAGGTCCGTCGACACCGAGTGCGCCCAGATGATGTTCCCCCACACGGCGCCCTTGGGGTTGTACTGGTAGAAGAGGTGATACAGCCCCTTGTAGTACATTGGCCCTGCATCATATATATATGAATATGCATGTGAATCACACACATCAGTCGTTCCATGAAAAACGCACGACCAATTAGTCCAGATGATCGATTTGTATGATTGCAATTACGTACCATTCGGATCTGATGGATCATTACATCGTCGTCAAGAGGATGATCAATGCATGGCACCCAATGCAAACAAAGGCGGCAAGAAAAGAAACAACGAGAAGTGAGTGACAAATTGCAAATTAGATCGATCGATCCAAACGATTAAAACGATGTAGCCACGTACCGTTGATCCAATGCTTGGCAGGTTGGAAGTGGTACCCGGTACGTAGCTCTTTGTCCACCTCTTCCGCCTCCAATGACTGGAGCTCCGGGTAGACGATGTGCGATGCGCGCACCACCAACGCCGTCCAGAACAGGAGAAACACAATCAATGGTGCCCCCGTCCCCATTTCCTACCAGAAAAAACAGACGAGAAGAGTAGAGCACGGCTGAACTAATTTGCATGAATCGCATATCTTCTCTAGTGGACTGTATTTATAGATGGGAACGGATAAGCATCCAAAACTGACTCAGTCAGTGGATGGACTTAGTTTTTTTCTTTCTTGAGAGATAAACATGCAAAGACTGACTCAGTCAGTGGATGTACTTAGTTTTTTTGTTTGAGGGGGAAAGCCGTCTTTATTTAAACATCAAACAAGCTGTTACAGAAACCAGCAGGTTGCTCGACTAGCCACAGACGGCGACCAAAATCATCCAACACTGCACTTCTAGCAAGCAAGTGCGCTTCTTTATTCGATCTTCTACTCTCATGGCAGAAAACTAGCTCTTCAAAATCTTTCTTCGCCTTAGTAATATCCCGAGCAACGTGGGCATACCATCCCATCATTCCTGGCTCCAGGTTAGCTATCACGTTTTTGCAGTCACTCGCAACCCTGATCCGGCGAGCGTTGATGTCCTTTGATAACGCGCACGCCTCGTGGCAAGCTAAGGCCTCTAGGGTTTCAGCATCTGACCTCCTCGGGAGGACCAGCGTGGAAGCACCCATGAACATACGGTTCTCATCTCGCGCAAAAGCCGCCACAGATTCACGGCCGGTGTTCTTCCCTACCGCAACATCAACGTTTATCTTCACCCTGCCAGTAGGTGGAGGAAAACATGCCTGCGCACCCGAGGGTACTCCAGTAACCTCTGTCTTCTTGTTATTGTTCTTGATCTGTCCGAGGTCCCCAATGAAGGTTTCCACAAAGTGATGAACTGTAAGTGGACTTTGGTAGATTTGTTTATGAACAACTTTCCTCCGTGCATGCCAAATCTGCCCATAGCGTGACAAAAAACTTAACTTGATCCTCATGCTTTAGCATGGCCATCAATTGGCTAGCCACTCTCGAGCATCTTCCTCCTCTGAACTGCAAATATGTTCAATCATCTCTTCTTCCGCCAATGCCCAACACTCCTTGACATTTAGCAGTCAAGCAGGGCATGGCGCTAGGAGTCCTAAGCCCCGCACAACTAGCATCGATTGTCATCCGCCATCTTCTGTTGGTGACGAACAAAATTAGTCGGCAGAGATTGTTTGGCAAGCCTCCATAGGAACACGCGAATCTTCGAGGGGACCTGCATGTTCCATAATAGACTCCACTCCTTTGCTGTCCTCTCTTCATCCGAGCGCGTGGCCCTGTTTGCACTTATCAACATCTTGTACACTGATCAGACGGAGAAGATACCTCTACGGTCATAGTGCCAAGCCCAGAAGTCATCGAATCTCTTGGTGCAAATTGCTATCTCCATTATGATATCCACATCCATCGGTAAGAAAAACTGCTTGAGCTTACCCTCATTCCAGGTAGCCGTAGGCGCCTCAATAAAATCAGTGACCTTGCTTGGAGGATCGGTAGATAGACATGCCAATGGACGGAGCATTCCATCTCTCAGTAACCAAGGGTCATTGCAGGGGACGGTAGCTTCTCCTATACCAATCCTCCTAATGATTCCTTGTTTTAGAACGTGCACCCCTGTGTGTACAACTCTCCAGACCTGCAACGGATTCGTACCAATGTCAGCTATAGCAGATCCAATGTAGGGAAATATAGTGCTTTCAGCACCTGTGCGGACAGAGATTTCGGATTTTGTACCATACGCCACCCCTGACGTGCTAGGAGGGAGAGGTTGAAGATGTCTCTGAAACCCAACCCAACACACGACTTCGACTTGCACATATCCTTCCAGGAAACCCAACTTGGCCTCCTCTTCCCTTCCTTGTTGCTGCCCCACCAGAACTTTCTCAACATGGAGTTAATATGTTGACATAAACCTCTTGGTAGAATAAAGCATGACATTAAAAAGTTCGGCACCGCATTGGTAACAGATTTGTTAAGAACATCTTTGCCCCTGTCAAGAGTAATCTCTCCATCCAACCTTTTATCTTGTTCCAAATTCTATCTTTTATATATTTGAAAGCACCTCCCCAATATCTACCAACATCAGATGGCATCCCTAGGTACTTCTCATTAAGACTCTCATTGTGAATGTCGACAACGGTTTTAATTCCTTCTCGCACACTATTCAGACACCCCATGCTGAAGAAGATCGAGGACTTGACTCGATTAATACTCTGGCCTGATGCAATGCAATATTTGTCTAATAAATCTTGAACCTTACTCGCACTCTCCGTTTCGGCCTTGAAAAGTAGCAGACTTTCATCGGCAAAAAGGAGATGACTAACCACCGGAGCGGACAGTGTCACCTTTAATCCATGAAGCTCTGATGATAAACTGCGGTGTTTTAAGAGGCACGAGAGGCCCTCTACTGCTATCAAAGAAAAGATACGGGGAGATAGGATCACCTTGTCGCACTCCTCGGGAGGGTACAAATTGTTGCAAACTTTCCCCATTGAAAAGGACTTGGAAGGAAACCGTTGTGACCAGACGCATCACCATTTGCACCCACCTCTGATGGAAACCTAGCTTAATCATGATGGCCTCCAAGTAATTCCACTCCACCATGTCATATGCCTTCCGCATATCTAGTTTGAGTGCATAGAAGCGATTTTATTCGTAGTGGATGGAGGGCGACCTCCCAAGCCCCGAGAATAAGGGTGGCAATAGGTAGGGTATGGGCAGGGTAGAGCAATACCATACCCATACCCATATAGTTTATGGGTACAAAAGTCTACCATACCCATACCCGCGGGGATGAAATTATACCCATACCCATACCCGGCTGGCACCTGTATCCATTAGGTACCCGTTGGGTAGATCAAATAGTACACAAATTGTGGGAAATCCACTTCGGCTCATAGGTGCATCTACACCCACTATCTAGAAAACGAATTTAAAAATGTCAAAAAAATTCAAACAAAAATTTCGGATGTACATATGAACATTCTATGTTCGTACAAAAAAATTCAGGATGAAAAAGCCATTTTTTGTGGCAGCGTAAAAAGACAAATTCCCGGCGTTCCAAAATGACTTTGTACGTAATATTTTTTTGCATTTTTTATACTGGCCACACAAAATGTCTTTTGGAACGTTTTTGCACGGATAGACATTTTTCATATGAACACCCGAAATTTTTGTTGAATTTCTTTGACATTTTGAAACGCGTTAAAAATGATTTTATACAACAGGTTAATCTGCACTCGTGAGCCAAAACATCATGTCCACAAATTGTTCACAATTTTACATTAGTAGGGTAGCACATTTAACTAAAAACTCAATTATCTCAACTCAGTAACAGGTAGATGAATATATGACAATTATTTATCTTTGAAAATCACAATCTCATGGTCATATCTAGTAAGTCAACGGGGTAGGGTCCATATGTAAGCATAAATGGGTAGGGTATGGGTATACCCACGGATATACAGTTGTACCCATGCTCTACCCATAACTTGGCGGGTAGGGTATGGGTACTACCCATGGGTATAAAAATGTGCCCATACCCTCCCCATACGGGTACGGTACCCGCGGGTACCCGTACCCATGGATAAAATTGCCATCCTTACCCAAGAAGGGCCGAAAATGATAAAAATGTATAATAATCAGTATGATATTATTCATTACATCTAAAAACTTTTTAATACTTCATATAAAAACACTAAAATATGAATGACCTCTTTTGTTTAACAACGTACAATGTTGTTTTCACTTTTATTATGTCTAAAAAATAATGGAAATAATATTATTAAATATAATACAATGATACGATTTATACAAGCTTAATCTATACACTCTGATATTATTAGTTGTCAAAGAAGCGAATTAAAGATGGTGAAAAATAATGCGCCTTTCATTTTTTGACAGAGGGAGTATCCTCACATAATGAAATAGTTAATTAATGGGAGCTAATACATATCACAGATATCTTAGCACATAATAACATACTGACGTGACCGGTGATAACCTATTTAGTTAACGTGATATCTTACCTAAATTGTCAGGATCTTGTGTAATTGGTGATAACATGCAAAACATTGTATGTAAAATAATAAAGTTACAAAGGCAAACATAATAGGAACCTCTCTATTTTATATTCATTGATTGTTACTCTAAGCAATGTCGTTTCAATATCAAATATAAAGAATGCACACTTTGTTAAATTTTGACTTGCTAGATAATTTTTTACCATGAAAAAATAACGTCACTGGTGTAGTTTATACTCTACAAGTTTATGTAAATATGATTATTAATCATAAACTAGAAACCGCTATTGAGATATTTGTTAGATCTACTCTTTACCGATCTTTACCATAAACACATATAAATTATGCGTTGTAAAAAAAATTAGAATACGCTTTCCTATCTTTCAATAATAGTATTAATAAAAATAAAAACATACCATCTAATATTTAGTAATATTGCCTGTTATGTGGTCAACTCATGCGAATAAATAGAAAATTACACTTGTAATACTGTAATATGCTAAAAATAAGATTTAGATAAGTATAAAAGTTTAGTACAAAGACTTAGCTAGGGGCGATGATAGTGGATGGACTTAGCTAGGGGCGATGGTAGCGCTAGCTCCCGCAGGGCCGGCCCATAGGTCGGACATGAAGAGCGACCGCCCAAGCCCAGTGAAGGGCCAAAATGATAAAATATATAAATATTAGTCGTTACACCTAAAGACTTTTTAATACTTCATATAAAACCCTAAAATATGAATGAATGTTTTTGGTCCCCATTTCCTACCAGAAAAGAGACGAGAAGAGTAGACTATGTATTAGTATGTCTTCTCTAGTGGATTGTGTATATATAGATAGGAATGGATAAGCATGCAAGGACTGACTCAGGGGATGGACGTAGCTCCCCGGACACATTTGAACAGGTAGTACTTTAGTCTCGCTAGCCTCGCTCGACGTAGCGTGTTTGGTGGTCCGTATCAGACCCAAATGCTCACCAGATATGGTTTTCGGTTGTTCAGATATTTGTACGAGATCTGGGTCTGGACTCAGCTGGAAACGGTGAACTTGGCTTGGCGTTATGGAACAACAGGAGAAAATTGCACATAGCATAAAGGTTTGGTGTCATTGTTGCACAGAACACAGAATCAAAACTCATTTTGCAGCAAACCCCAGTTTTTGGTCTAAAACATTGCGGCTAGCACAAATAACTAATTTAGAGCCTTAAAAATGTATTTAACACGTGAGGTTTGTATTTCTATACCGTATATAAAAAATTATATGGTAAATTAAAAAAATGAGCAACTTAAAGTAGAAAATATAGAGATTATACACATAAAAATATATGAGAATCACTATAAAACTGAGACCTTCGATTTGGAAGTCGAGCTACATGTAGCTNACATAAGGTTTAGAAAGAAGAATTGCGAATTATGTCTCCAATGTAAAGTATCAATCATTCTCAAGCATAATCTATAGTCATTCATGAAAATAGCCAAGCTCAAGTCAGGTGTCCTAATCCATCTACTTCACAAATCAACTGTTTCGAAGTCTACTCAACTAGTGCAAGTAAGAAGTGGCTTTGCCACCATGATGTTATGGCAAAGAGAACAATAATGGAGGTTTGGAAGGTCAAAAAGAAAGGCTCAAACAGTGAAAGTAACCACAAGACAGAAGGAAGTCCCGTAGTTGACACTGTATGAGGAGTAGTGATTGCCATTTAACGGATGCACATAGAGCTATAAGTGTATGAAAGCTCTCCAATGGAACTAGTGGGGGTGCATCCAACTTGCTTGCTCATGAAGACCTAGATCTCACTTGAGGAGGCTCATCCTTGGAATATACAAGCCAAGTTCTATAACGTTAATTCCCCACATAGTTATACAAATGAAACATGAAAACTCTATAATGAAGTGTAGGTGCTACTAGCACAAGTGTGGAATAAAGGATAGTAGTGCTGCCCCCTCTCTCTTTTATATTTCTCTTTTTTTTTAATTGTGGCCTCCGTGGCTCTTTTAAATTTTCTCTCATTGGTCTCTTTTGGACTCTTTTATGTGGCCACTTTGGACTCTTTTCAATATGCTCACAGGTAGGGGCAACACTCTATTTTTACAAGATGATCATCACACTTTTGGTACTCATAACTCATAAGACTAATACATGATGTATAAAAGAAGATATGCATGATCGAGCATAGTGTGGAAAAAATGTAGAACATGTGGCAAGCCAGCACACTAACTCAATGATGAAGCAAACTATATGATAATGAAGAACGACATCAAGTCATGTAATGTAATGATGGATGTTGCATGGCAATGTATCTCGGAACGGCTATGGAAATGCCGTGATAGGTAGGTATGGTGGCTGTTTTGAGGAAGATAGTTGGCTTATGTGTAGGAGAACATGATGAAGTTCTCCCACGGAGTTGGATGTGCTCGCGAAGTATGCACCAATATCAATGTGAGAGAGGGCATTGCGCAGCACCGAAGAGGCTAGCAAAATATGGAGGTGGAAGTGCCAAAAACCAAAACTCAACAATGCATTTCGTATATTGCAAACAACTAGCAGTTTCAATGTTCCACAAATGGTTAGAGACACCCCGAGAGGGATCGTGGCGGCGACACAAGTGCCCCGTTGGCTTCCCCGACCGTTTCAGTAACTACCCACTAGGAACTTATTTTCAACTTAGTAGAATTCATGACACATTAGCATTGTTGACTTAGGTTGTTTAGTTCAGAAAAGTACGGCTCCACGCTTTAATAACACCTCTCCACTAATCAGTTCTAACACCATTAACCACCACATTTTAACCATTAGTTATTTTAGTGCCTCAAAACAATTGAAGGGTATCAAATTATCCACATAGTGATCTACAAGACTATGCAGGTTTTTCTACTTCATACCACTGCCACATGCATAGCATTTTTCCGATCTAACACATTAACCAAGCAACCAAAACAACTCTCCAACAAATATAAGTGAAGAACAAGAGAGTTTAACTTAACAACTAATAGCTCTAAACAAGCTAAAAGCTAAAAGCGAGAGCTTACTAGAAAACATACAGTAGCTAAGAATACTCAAAAAGATATAAGCGAAGCAAAGGAGTATTTGTCGGCACAGTGGAAACTAGGGTACCACGGGCCGGCCTACCAGGGCCCACAAGCTCGAAAGGTAGACGTCCTCACTCGTCATCGTAAAAACCTGCAACATTAACGTTGCAGCCCAGGGAATTTGGGTCAATACCTTGTGACAGGCCGGCAAGTGATACTTTGGTGGAATATAAAATGGCAAGTCTAAATCTATATGCATATCTGGCTGTTGGAGTTGAAGGCTATTGCATAAAGCCAATTTTGTCCTACTTTTCATAAAGCTTTTTCATTTCTCAACTATCTATAAGACGAACTGGCATGAAAACCAGTGTCTCTTCTACTCTTGTTCACCAATCATATTTTATTTATGAAATTGGAATGAGGAGATTTTCCATCGACATCCTTGTCCAGCTGCTCAGAATTGTCCGTAACCGGGGACATGGCTATGATCATAGTTTTACACTCTCGAGAGGTTGTGCACTTTCACCACGAGACTTCATCAACCCATTCTGTCCTTGACCTTCTTGAAGTGAAAAGGAAAGGTGAAGATGAAGACGAGACCTTTGGGAAACAGTCCCCTGTTCGTCAGACAGACCCATACAAGACATTCATCCGCTGAGAACTGTCGGAATCAGGTTCCTAGAACTTACTTAGTCAAGGCAGAGCCATAATACCAAGTGGCTGCACTGGAAGCAATCTAAACTTGGAGTGACTTAAATCTCTTTGTTCCTGGGTGGCCGTTCACAAGTGCACGTACTCAGGTATAACCATGGAAATGGCCCTGAGCAGCCACTCAACTTTGACCCACCAATAGAGCAAAACCAATTGCCACCCAGGTAGTTCATTAACTTAGTAGAGTTTTTATCCTTTCGTACTACAATAAAACATTTCAGCATAGCAGTTCTAACTTCTACCAAGTGAATGGGTTCCTAAATCAACAGGATTAAAGGGTGATATACTAAACAGGTCTGCATAGCAATATAGTAGTACACCTATCATGCATACTACTGAAATAGTCTACAATGCATATATAATAAAATAGTAGGTCTTTCATGAAAGGGTGTATGCACTTGCCTTTTGGAACTTGTCGTTGCTCACACACTCTTTTTCAACGTAGCTCATAGCTCTCCGTTCAATCTATACAATACAAACATATGGCAATAAGCAACATTACAATAATCCAAAGAAACAAACATAACAACAAACGTGGATAGAAACAAACATATCTAGGTTGGTGGTCCAAGTTTCAATACATGATTCCATATGCAAAAAGAATCAATGCATTAGGTTTGGGTTTGCCATTTGGTCAGGGGTTGGTCTGAAATCAATTTGAAAAGGTTGAAGGGGTGTTTCAAAGGTTCCAAGGATTGGTTTTGATCAAAGTAATCACACAAGGGTTGGTCAAAAGAGTTTTAAAAACATTTTAAAACTATGGTTTGCAAAACATTAACATTTAAATGGCCTTTGGCACACTTTCAATGTTTATGTTTCAAAAAGTGGTAGCTAGGTATGGTTTTGGTTTCTCCGGACAGAGACAAATATTTGAAGAAGTTTTCTAAAAGAAAACAAATTAAAAGGATTTATAGAAATTAAACTATATCAGAAATACTCCAATTTGAGTCTCTGATTAAGAAATCTTTTTAAAACTATCAAATTAATTATAACAGTGGGTTCATGTCATGCATGTTCCAAGGTTTCTGGAAATATTTTATTTGCAAAATTTGGACTTATAGATTTAAAACTATGCCAAATTTACTCAAATGACTCATTTGAAATTTGAATAAATTTGGATTTGTTACACTGAAAACTAACAGTGCCAAAAGATTCTACAAGTCTAGAGATTTTCAAAAATATAAAGTTTGCTAAATTTGGCCAAACAGAGAAAAAGTGGTGAAGGTTTGAATATGCAGGGACCTTTCTGCAAAACTGCTTATATCCCCTTTTATCTTTATTTCGGAAATAAAATTCCAGAAAACGGGGTGGCTCGGGCTCGGCTCACGGCTCGGCTCGGCTAAGCTGCGGCTCGGACTCGGCTCGATCTAATCCTGGCCGTTGGTTTCAGATCAAATGGTTGTGGATGCTTTGACCCTACCAGGCGGCAGTTGGTCACCGGAATTGGAGAGGACGGCGGCGCGGACGTCGACGGCGGTGGTGCTCCGGTGGTGCTCTAGCCTCGACGAGGCACGGACGACACGAAGACGACGATGGATGTGACGGCGACGTCGATTGCTTCCGGGACGGACGAGCGGAGGCGAACGGAGTGGCGGCGGCGGATGGCGCTCCCGGTTCTTGGCTGCACGCGTCGATTCTATGACCCTGGAGACGCACAAGATGGTCAAGGAGGTGTGCGCGGATGCGCCGGTCTCATTAGACATCACGAACGGACGAGGAGACGACTCACCTTGTCGGGAACGTGGTCGCAACGGTGGTACTGCTCGGGGCTCGCGGCCGTCGTGCTCCGAGAGGTGCCCTGGGTAGCTTGTGTTGTCTAGGAGGTACGCACGGTCAAGGGGAGGAGAAAGGTCAGAGCGGAGGGCAAAGGGAACGCCGGAGCTCGTCGGAGTCGAGCTCGACACGGCGGCGTCCGTGCGGCAATGGCGGCACAAATTAGGCCATCCTGGGGCGTTTTGCATAGGGCTTTTAGGTTCACACGAAAGAGGAGATCAAGGGCTTTCGCTAGGAACAAACGGCCATTCATTTGGTGCTGTAAATAGCTCGCAATCAAGTCGGCAAGAAACTGAATCGTGAGACGTAACTCCGGTGCGGGAGGTTGAAGGTGACGATGACGTCAGCATGACGTCATCACCTTTTTTTTCTGTTTTTCCTTTATAACTTTTGATTTAAAGCTCCAAATCAAGTCAAATAAATTTGTAAAAATTTGTAAAATTCCAAATAGTCAAAATAGACATTTAGGAACTATTTTTTGTCAAAACAAAATTACCAACATACCCTTTTGGTCAAATTTGCCTTATATGGCTATTTGGGAAATTCATATTAAGGTTTATAAATATAACAAAATATTTAAATAAAAACCAGAGAATAATATGAGTAATATCAAGTAAAATTATAACTAATTTTACTATTAAAATAATTTAAGATAAAACATTTTATAAACTGAGCTTGGAAAAAGTTTAAATCATTTTCTCAAATAATTTAGGATTTATAATATCCCCATATTATTTATTTTAAAACAATAAACCAAAGGGGGAAATACTATTTGAAAACCCCATTTAAATGTTTTATTTCCAAGACTTTAAAATTGAGATTTGAAGATAAAGGAATATTTAATTTAAAATATAACTTTGAAGATGTCAAAACAATCTTCTATAAAAGCTTTTCTTGATTTTTGGAGACTTTATTTAATTATTAACAAAAGTTTTAAATTTTTGTGATTTTTAAAACATTCCAAAATTTGGGATGTTACAAACCTACCACCCTTAAAAGGAATCTCGTCCCCGAGATTCGGAGAGGCTAGAAAGAAAGATGGGTTCGGGACAACTAGGTTTAGGCAACTGGGTGGGCTACCACCCTTAAAAGAAACTTTTGTAGGCAGTCTTGAATTCTTGACTTCAAACAGGGCACACATCGGGCGATTCATGAATCCTTGCTGGATCAACTTTTATCTTTGACTGTTTGAGTTATGCTTCATCCTCTCTAGTTATGGATATGGCATGTACCAGCTCTTCATAAGCATCGTAAGCTTCAATTCCAATAGTTGGGTGTCTCTTCAAGATGGCTTGAAATATTACATCCTCGTCCATATGATGTCTCCGGAAATATTTCTTCTCTAGGCTGGCATCCTTCACTGCAACAAAGCGTCAATTCTAACGAAACTCTCATGGTAGGTCAAAACTTTCATTGCAGAATCTCTTCTTCTTCAGGAGAGTTGTGGTTTATCCTCCCGAATATCTTACGTTTCAGCAACTTTTGCCTCACATAGGGTTATAATATATTATCCTCCTATGGATCAGGCTTATCAACGTCGTCTCTCTTATAGGTATGTCACTCAGATTTACCAATCCAAATAGTGAGGGGAATAACATGAGTAGTAGGAATGGTGATCAGTCCATCCTGCACCCGTATCATTTCCTCAATATGTAGATAGGTGAATCACGTAGTCTAACTCTTGGGCATCCTCACTTGTCTGACAGAAAGTTTCCCATCAGCAAGACAACCTGAACTAAACTATCGCTCCTTCAAACTATGGGGTTACGAAAACTCCTACACACGTTAGCTCACAAGCTAAACTTTTCTGTTATCCTTCTCCTTGGGTAAACACGCTTTCCATGACGTCTTAGCTTGTCCATTTCAGTGTCATGTCTTCATCCCTGATAGGACGAACAGGCTTCACAACAATAGCTATTGTTTCGTTTAAGTTTTGGTATTAGATAGTCGATACTAGTTTCATTCATGCTCATATATTGTTGTTCTTACATCATCCGTACATCAAAGTACTTACTTTCTCACTTGAATCTAACTAGTGGCACTTATTACAACCTTATAACATTCACATTGACTCTGGTCCTTCTTGGCTAACTCCTCATGAAGTCTCAGTTGGTGTCTTTGTTTCTTGTCTTACACTGATGTCTGATCCGCTTCTTGTCTGGTGTAGTGAGGGTGACCACTTTACTGGCATGATCTATCTGACCTTCATACCTGGACATCCAGTCCTTGCCTATGATTATATCAAAGCCTTGCAAGTCTAGCACAAACAACTCGCTTGGAAACTTGTGTGTCTCAATTTCCAAGGTCATGTTTTGGCATACCGCGTTTGCTGGTCTCTTCCCTTCTGTAGAGCTTACTCTGATGGGTCTTCTAATCCCTTGATAGGATATCTTATTTTTACTCACAAAGTCTTTTGATATGAATGAATGTGTAGCCTCAGCATCGAAAATTACTCGTGCAGAACATGAGTTGATCAACAATTCTTCAATAACTGGATTTGGTCTCTTGAGAACTCTCTCACTGTTTATAGAAAACACATGTCCCTTTCGGAATTGAGTTGGCTTAGTCCCAATAATAATCTTCTTTTCTGGACAGTCCCAAGAATAGTGTCCCATTTTCTTGCATTTGAAACACTGCACCTGGCTGATGTCCTTCCTGTTGGGTTTGGGGTGGCGATTCTGACTACTGTTTTCTTCCATAAGGTGCTCATTTCCGAGGTCATAAACCTCTTTAGTATGGACGGGACTGTGGTATCCATGGTTGATGTGGTGATCAATTTCTCCATGAAAGTCGTGTCTATGAATATTATGACAATGGTGGTTATTGTCTCCATGATAGTTGAACTCAAAATGATTACATTCATCATCTGAAGTGTGCAATTCCTGCTGTGATTCTGAGTGATGCTCTTCCACATTATGCTTTCGCTTCTTGTTCGCAACTTGCTTCAGTTTGCTCTCCAAGGTTATCGCTTGGTCAACCAGTGACTGGTAGTTTGGGGTATATGCAACTGTCAATAGAATGGATAGTTCGTCATTCAGACCATTTAGAAACCTTTCTTTCCTCTTAGTATCTGTATCAACATCATCCGGTGCGTAGCGCGACAGATTATTGAACTCATTCATGTATTCTATTATGTTTCGGTCGTCTTGTCGAAGATCGAGAAATTCTTCCCTCTTCAGCTTCATCACTCCTGATGAAACATGTGCAGTACGGAATCCTTTTTGAAATAAATCCCATGTCATCTCTTCAATGGGGTAAGTGATCTGGTAGCTGTCCCACCAGTCTGCTGCAGGTCCTTCTAGTAGATGTGACGCGAATCTAACCTTCTCACCATCTGTACATCCGATGGTCACTAAATCCTTATTCACTGATCGTAGCCAATCGTCGGCCAAAATAGGTTCTGTAGCTCTTGAGAACTTTTCCGGACGAAGTTTTAAGAATCTGATCAACATATCCACTTGAGTAGGAGGTGGTGCTAGAATGTCCTTGTTGTCTTCTTGGTTGTGGGTCATCAACTGATTCAACTGTTTCTGTGCATCTAGTAACTCTTGTAGTGTAGGCATCACCGGGTTGTTGGGATTTGGCTGGGACATCTGTTTAGTTTGGCATGGATGAGTAGAGATAGAGGGACACTAAGAGAGTTCTCCTACCCACACAAGAAGATCAAGGCAATTTATCTTACACACAACATCTAACAAACATCAAACAACAGTAAAAGAACCAATAGAGATAATAAGAACTCCACCCACTTAATTTTCGAAATTATAGTTTGGATAACAAACAAACACAACAAGGTTTTTCAAAATAGACACGATAGTACTGCCATACCACAATTTGGTAAGTCAATACAATATTACTGTAACGCTATTCGGGTAAAATGGTGGTCTAGTCTATCTCTTCCTTCAGTGCTTCAACATTCTCTTCTATTTCTTTGAGTTCGTCGAGGTACTTCTGGTGTTGTGAAGTCTAAATTAAATTCTTCGATCAAGGTGCTTGATGGCTTCTCATAATTGTCATGTTGATCTTCAACGTCTTCGGAAACATTTCTGAGTTATGGTCATCTATAAATAAGATAAGATAACTTAGAAAGCAATTAGTTGAGAAGGTTACAAGAAGATATTAGGAAAGATTTGGACAAGAAGAAAATAACTTTTGTTCCTATGGTCATTCTTATTTCTAATCCAAACCTAAGGTTTTCGAGCCTACAGGCAACATTACGCTCTGATACCATCTGTAGCGCCCTTGCTTAGAAAAGCAATGACATTCTGTGAAATATGCTATTCCCTGGATCGAGTATGGATAGCAATTCACAAATAGATGTAATACCATGCATCAATGTCAAATAATTATTACATCGCGAGATCCATAAATAAAATATTCTTTACAAATTGCATAGCCAAAGGCTAGCTTGAATGCAAAGTTTGGCAGCGGAAACATAAGTAGCACAGAGAGCTTCATCATCTTCATGTGCCACTGGCATACATGTTGGTTGCAAGCTCGAAAGGTAGACGTCCTCACTCGTCATCGTAAAAACCTGCAACATTAACGTTGCAGCCCAGGGAATTTGGGTCAATACCTTGTGACAGGCCGGCAAGTGATACTTTGGTGGAATATAAAATGGCAAGTCTAAATCTATATGCATATCTGGCTGTTGGAGTTGAAGGCTATTGCATAAAGCCAATTTTGTCCTACTTTTCATAAAGCTTTTTCATTTCTCAACTATCTATAAGACGAACTGGCATGAAAACCAGTGTCTCTTCTACTCTTGTTCACCAATCATATTTTTTTTATGAAATTGGAATGAGGAGATTTTCCATCGACATCCTTGTCCAGCTGCTCAGAATTGTCCGTAACCAGGGACACGGCTATGATCATAGTTTTACACTCTCGAGAGGTTGTGCACTTTCACCACGAGACTTCATCAACCCATTCTATCCTTGACCTTCTTGAAGTGAAAAGGAAAGGTGAAGATGAAGACGAGACCTTTGGGAAACAGTCCCCTGTTCGTCAGACAGACCCATACAAGACATTCATCCGCTGAGAACTGTCGGAATCAGGTTCCTAGAACTTACTTAGTCAAGGCAGAGCCATAATACCAAGTGGCTGCACTGGAAGCAATCTAAACTTGGAGCGACTTAAATCTCTTTGTTCCTGGGTGGCCGTTCACAAGTGCACGTACTCAGGTATAACCATGGAAATGGCCCTGAGCAGCCACTCAACTTTGACCCACCAATAGAGCAAAACCAATTGCCACCCAGTTAGTTCATTAACTTAGTAGAGTTTTTATCCTTTCGTACTACAATAAAACATTTCAGCATAGCAGTACTAACTTCTACCAAGTGAATGGGTTCCTAAATCAACATGATTAAAGGGTGATATACTAAACAGGTCTGCATAGCAATATAGTAGTACACCTATCATGCATACTACTGAAATAGTCTACAATGCATATATAATAAAATAGTAGGTCTTTCATGAAAGGGTGTATGCACTTGCCTTTTGGAACTTGTCGTTGCTCACACACTCTTTTTCAACGTAGCTCATAGCTCTCCGTTCAATCTATACAATACAAACATATGGCAATAAGCAACATTACAACAATCCAAAGAAATAAACATAACAACAAACATGGATAGAAACAAACATATCTAGGTTGGTGGTCCAAGTTTCAATACATGATTCCATATGCAAAAAGAATCAATGCATTAGGTTTGGTTTTGCCATTTGGTCAGGGGTTGGTCTGAAATCAATTTGAAAAGGTTGAAGGGGTGTTTCAAAGGTTCCAAGGATTGGTTTTGATCAAAGTAATCACACAAGGGTTGGTCAAAAGAGTTTTAAAAACATTTTGAAACTATGGTTTGCAAAACATTAACATTTAAATGGCCTTTGGCACACTTTCAATGTTTATGTTTCAAAAAGTGGTAGCTAGGTATGGTTTTGGTTTCTCCGGACAGAGACAAATATTTGAAGAAGTTTTCTAAAAGAAAACAAATTAAAAGGATTTATAGAAATTAAACTATATCAGAAATACTCCAATTTGAGTCTCTGATTAAGAAATCTTTTTAAAACTATCAAAAATTAATTATAACAGTGGGTTCATGTCATGCATGTTCCAAGGTTTCCAGAAATATTTTATTTGCAAAATTTGGACTTATAGATTTAAAACTATGCCAAATTTACTCAAATGACTCATTTGAAATTTGAATAAATTTGGATTTGTTACACTGAAAACTAACAGTGCCAAAAGATTCTACAAGTCCAGAGCTTTTCAAAAATATAAAGTTTGCTAAATTTGGCCAAACAGAGAAAAAGTGGTGAAGGTTTGAATATGCAGGGACCTTTCTGCAAAACTGCTTATATCCCCTTTTATTTTTATTTCGGAAATAAAATTCCAGAAAACGGGGTGGCTCGGGCTCGGCTCACGGCTCGGCTCGGCTAAGCTACGGCTCGGACTCGGCTCGATCTAATCCTGGCCGTTGGTTTCAGATCAAATGGTTGTGGATGCTTTGACCCTACCAGGCGGCAGTTGGTCGCCGAAATTGGAGAGGACGGCAGCGCGGACATCGACGGCGGCGGTGCTCCGGTGGTGGTCTGGCCTCGACGAGGCGCGGTCGACACGAAGATGACGATGGATCTGACGGCGACGTCGATTGCTTCCGGGACGGACGAGCGGAGGCGAACGGAGCGGCGGCGGCGGATGGCGCTCCCGGTTCTTGGCCGCACGCGTCGATTCTATGACCCTGGAGACGCACAAGATGGTCAAGGAGGTGTGCGCGGATGCGCCGGTCTCATTAGACATCACGAACGGACGAGGAGACGACTCACCTTGTCGGGAACGTGGTCGCAACGGTGGTACTGCTCGGGGCTCGCGGCCGTCGTGCTCCGAGAGGTGCCCTGGGTAGCTTGTGTTGTCTAGGAGGTACGCACGGTCAAGGGGAGGAGAAAGGTCAGAGCGGAGGGCAAAGGGAACGCCGGAGCTCGTCGGAGTCGAGCTCGACACGGCGGCGTCTGTGCGGCAATGGCGGCATAAATTAGGCCATCCTGGGGCGTTTTGCATAGGGCTTTTAGGTTCACACGAAAGAGGAGATCAAGGGCTTTCGCTAGGAACAAACGGCATTCATTTGGTGCTGTAAATAGCTCGCAATCAAGTCGGCAAGAAACTGAATCGTGATACGTAACTCCGGTGCGGGAGGTTGAAGGTGACGATGATGTCAGCATGACGTCATCACCTTTTTTTTTTCTTCTGTTTTTCCTTCATAACTTTTGATTTAAAGCTCCAAATCAAGTCAAATAAATTTGTAAAAATTTGTAAAATTCCAAATAGTCAAAATAGACATTTAGGAACTATTTTTTGTCAAAACAAAATTACCAACATACCCTTTTGGTCAAATTTGCCTTATATGGCTATTTGGGAAATTCAAATTAAGGTTTATAAATATACCAAAATATTTAAATAAAAACCAGAGAATAATATGAGTAATATCATTCAAAATTATAACTAATTTTACTATTAAAATAATTTAAGATAAAACATTTTATAAACTGAGCTTGGAAAAAGTTTAAATCATTTTCTCAAATAATTTAGGATTTATAATATCCCCATATTATTTATTTTAAAACAATAAACCAAAGGGGAAAAATACTATTTGAAAACCCCATTTAAATATTTTATTTCCAAGACTTTAAAATTGAGATTTGAAGATAAAGGAATATTTAATTTAAAATATAACTTTGAAGATGTCAAAACAATCTTCTATAGAAGCTTTTCTTGATTTTTGGAGACTTTATTTAATTATTAACAAAAGTTTTAAATTTTTGTGATTTTTAAAACATTCCAAAATTTGGGATGTTACAAACATCGTGTGTTCATCTCTGCAGTGCCGTCCCACAGCAATCTCTGCGAGCACCGTCGCCAGGGCACGTTGAGGGTTGTTTGATTCCGTGTTCAGCCCCTTACTCGATACCTAGTGAGACACACCCAGTTCCTGGGACAACTCTCCGACATTTGGCGCGCCAGGTAGGGGGCTGAGGCGCGTCTTCAACCTCGACACCGCCATGGCCGGCTCTCGCGCCGAACGTCTCGCTCGCCGGACAGCCAGCGCCGCCACCGCTCCCGCTGGCAACCCGCGCGGCCGCCCGCGCGGAAGTGCTGCTCCGGAGCGCCACGTCGACCCCGAGCCCCGCGTCGAGCACCCAGAGGACGACAACAACGACCACGCCGAGGATGACCTCGGCGAAGAGGAGGCTTCCTCCCTGCACCCGTCGCGGGACCGTGCTGCCTCCTCGCTGGGCCGCCCTACGCCCAGCCCGACAACTACGCTTCTCATGGCGCAGAAGCTGTTGCAGTATCGTCCCACGCCGGAGGCTCAAGAAGCCTGGCTCAACCGCCTCTCCGAGCTCGTCGGCGCCGCTCGCATTGCCGCTCCTGTACCGTCTCGTTCGCTGGTTCCCTCTGCACGCGCAGGGGACGTGGCGCACGGCGCGCCGCATGCACCTCCCCGTCATCCCGCGCCCGCTCCAGCTCCACCAGTTCCACCGCAACCCGCTCCAGCCGGGGCTCCTCCTTGCGACAACCGCGCTGCATCGCACGCGTCGTCGCCGCATGACTGCCAAATCATGCAGCGAGCCCCGGAGGACGCACGCGTGAGCATCGAGCGCCAGCAGGATCGCCACAACCGCGCCGTCCAGGACGTCGCCACCGCGGGGCGCCACCTCCGCGCCACCCTCGCCAACGGCCCGGTCACCTACGGCACGACGGCTGCGTTCACTCGCAGCCTCCGTCGCGTCGTATGGCCAGTCAAGTTCAGGCCGGATCTTCCGCCGCGCTACGACGGCAAGAACAACCCCCTTGAGTTCCTGCAGCTCTACACTTTGGCCATCCAGGCCGCAGGGGGTGACGACAAAGTCATGGCGAACTGGTTCCCCATGGCCCTCAAGGACTCCGCGTCCTCGTGGCTCACCAACCTCCCCGCTGAGTCCATCAACACCTGGGAGGATCTCTGCCGGTGCTTCGTCGCCAACTTCAAGGGCACGTACGAGCGCGGCCTCACGTACAACGACCTCCGCGGCGTACGCCAGAAGCCTGGCGAGACCCTCCGCAAGTACATCCAGCGCTTCAGCCAGGTGCGCAACAAGATCCCCAACGCCACCAACGCGCAGGTCATCTCGGCCTTCCAGGATGGAGTCATGGACGTACGGATGCTCGAGAAGCTTGGCATCCACGACAACATCACCACCGTCGTCAAGCTCTTCGACTTGGCGGACAAGTGCGCCAAGGCTGAGAAGGGCCGCTTGTTCGTCAAGAACGAGCCAGGGGACCCTGCCGAGGGATCCAAGAAGAAGAAGAAACCCACCAAGAAGCGCAAGACCACTGCGGTCCTCGCGGCTGAGCCTGACGCCAAGCAGCCTCGCGCTGCCGCTCCAGCCGCGGACCCCAAGAAGAAAGATGATCGTCCCTTCTGCATCTACCACAACAGGCATTCCCATGCCACCGAGGACTGCTACGACCTCAAGAGGCTTCGCGAGGCTCATGAGGCTAACGAGCGGCAGCGAGGTCGCGGCGGCCGCGGCGGCGGCCACGGCGGCCGCGGGGGGCGACGCTGGAACAACAACAACTACGACGACAACTACCAACAGAACCCTCAAGCCAACGCCGCCCAGCCCGCGAACGACAACCTCCCTGCCGAGACTCCTGAGGGCTACCAGGTGCCTCGCGGGGCCGCTTGCATCCTCAGCGGGGCTCAGGCCCCCAGCTCCAACCGCCACTTCAAGCAACTCGCTCGCGAGACCGCGACAACGCTTCCCGGGGTTGAGGCCTCCAGGCCCCTCAAGTGGTCCCAGTACCCCATCACTTTCAACTCAAGCGACCACCCCAAGTCCACTTCAACTGTTGGCACCATCCCACTGGTCTGCACCCCCACCATCAACAACATTGCAGTCTCTAAGACGCTCATCGATGGGGATGCATGCCTCAACGTCATCTCTGTCGAGACTTTCGAGAAGCTGCATGTGCCCTACGAGCGGCTCATGCCCACCAGGCCCTTCTCGGGGGTGACAGAGGGCCTCACCACCCCTTTGGGGCAAGTGAGGCTCGCGGTCACTTTCGGCACGCAAGCCAACTACCGCACCGAGCTAATCGACTTCGACGTCGCGCACATCGGCCTGCCCTACAACGCCATCCTTGGCTACCCCGCCCTCGCCAAGTTCATGGCGGTGACCCAGCACGCCTACAACCTCATCAAGCTTCCTGGCTCGGGTGGCACCATCGTCATCCGCGGCATGGTCTCAGACGCCCTGTACGCTGCGCAAGCGGTCTACAAGGCTGTCGCGGTGGCGTCACCCGCTGACGAGGATGAGGAACCCCTCCCGAGCCCCCCCCGTGAATAAGAAGTAGCTGTTCTCTCAGGAGAAGGCCGTGACGAAGCAAGTGCCTCTTGAGGCAAACGGCTCGGGGGCTAGCGTCACCATCGGCGCCAACTTGCCTCCCAAATAGGAAAGCGCGCTTGTCGCCTTCCTCAGGGCAAATTCTGACATGTTCGCATGGACACCGTCAGATATGTCCGGAGTACCGAGGGAGGTGATCGAGCACCACTTAGCCGTGTGTCCAAACACACGCCCCGTGAAGCAAAAGGCGCGGCGCCAGGCGCCAGAGAAGCAAGATTTCATCGTCCAAGAAGTAGAAAAGTTGAAGAAAGCCAGCATCATCAAGGAAGTTGTCCATCCCACTTGGCTCGCCAATGGTGTGGTCGTCCCCAAGCACACCGGAGGAAGCCGCCTCTGCATCGACTTCACCGACCTCAACAAAGACTGCCCCAAGGACCCCTATCCCCTCCCGAGGATCGACCAGATCGTGGACTCCACCGCCAGCCGCGCACTCCTCTGTTTTCTGGATGCCTTCTCAGGCTATCACCAGATCAAGATGGCGAAGGAGGACAAGGAGAAGACAGCATTTCTCACCCCTTGTGGTGTGTTTTGCAACGTCTGCATGCTCTTCGGCCTGAAAAACGCCGGTGCCACTTTCCAGCGCCTCATGAGGATCGCCTTGGGGCCTCAAATGGGAAAGAATGCAGAGGCCTACGTCGACGACATCGTAGTCAAGACCCGCGAGAAGGACACGCTCATCAAGGACCTCGAGGAGACCTTTGCGAACCTGCGCAAGGTAAACATCAAGCTGAACCCCGCCAAGTGCGTCTTCAGGGTCCCTTCAGGCAAACTCCTCGGGTTCCTGGTGTCTCATCGTGGCATCGAAGCAAACCCCGACAAGATCAGAGCCATAGAAGAGATGCAGCCCCCTCGTCGCGTCAAGGACATGCAGCGCTTAGCGGGGTGTATGGCTAGCCTTGGCCGTTTCATCTCCAAGTTTGGCGAGAGGGCGCTGCCGTTTTTCAAGATCATGAAGAGGTCCGGTCCTTTCAAGTGGACCCCTGAATCGGCAAAGGCCTTCGAGGACCTAAAGAAATACCAGGCAAGCCCACCCATCATGGTTGCCCCACGCCCTCGTGAGCCTCTGAAGCTGTATCTTGCAGCCACTCCTCAGACGACAAGCGCGGTCTTGGTGGCTGAAAGGGAAGAGCCAGTCCTCGCCAAGCAGAGCCCTGCCTCGCCAAGCCCAGAACTCCTCGACAAGGAAGCAGCCTCGTCAAGCCTCCAGCCTCATGCCGAGCCCCTACAAGTGGGGCCTCAAGAAAACCTCGACAAGGACTCCACCGAGCCTCGAGAGGAGCCAACCGCTGCCACGTCAACAACTACCCTCGTCGAGCATCCCGTGTACTTCGTCAGCACAGTGCTGCGGGACGCTCGCGAGCGCTAGCTACCCCATGCAGCAAAAGCTCCTCTTCTCGCTCCTCAGCGCCTCCAAGAAATTGCGCCACTACTTCCAGGGTCACCCCATCAAGGTGGTCACCTCATACCCCCTAGAGCAAGTCCTGCGCAACCCAAACGCAACAGATCGCGTCGCAAGCTGGGGCANACCCCGCCCTCGCCAAGTTCATGGCGGTGACCACCACGCCTACAACCTCGTCAAGCTCCCTGGCTCGGGTGGCACCATCGTCATCCGCGGCTGGTCTCAGACGCCCTGTACGCTGCGCAAGCGGCCTACAAGGCTGCCGCGGTGGCGTCCCCCGACGAGGACGAGGACCCCTCCCGAGGCCCCCCGCGAAGAAGAAGCAGCTGTTCTCTCAGGAGAAGGCCGCGACAAAGCAAGGTGTCACTTGAGGCAACGGCTCGGGGGCTAGCGTCACCATCGGCGCCAACCTGCCTCCCAAATAGGAAAGCGCGCTCATCGCCTTCCTCAGGGCAAACTCTGACATGTTCGCATGGACACCGTCAGATATGTCCGGAGTACCGAGGGAGGTGATCGAGCACCACTTAGCCGTGTGTCCAACGCACGTCCCGTGAAGCAAAAGGCGCGGCGCCAGGCGCCAGAGAAGCAAGATTTATCGTCAAGGAAGTAGAAAACTGAAGAAAGGCAGCATCATCAAGGAAGTGGTCCATCCCACTTGGCTCGCCAACGGTGTGTCGTCCCCAAGCACACCGGAGGAAGCCGCCTCTGCATCGACTTCACCGACCTCAACAAGCCTGCCCCAAGGACCCCTATCCCCTCCCGAGGATCGACCAGATCGTGGACTCCACCGCCGGCTGCGCGCTCCTCTGTTTTCTGGATGCCTTCTCAGGCTATCACCAGATCAAGATGGCGAAGGAGGACGAGGAGAAGACAGCATTTCTCACCCCTTGTGGTGTGTTTTGCTACGTCTGCATGCCCTTCGGCCTGAAGAATGCCGGCACTTTCCAGCGCCTCATGAGGATCGCCTTGGGGGCTCAAATGGGGAAGGAATGCAGAGGCCTACGTCGACGACATCGTGGTCAAGACCCGCGAGGAGGACACGCTCATCAAGGACCTCGAGGAGACCTTTGCCAACCTACGCAAGGTCAACATCAAGCTGAACCCCGCCAAGTGCGTCTTCGGGGTCCCTTCAGGCAAGCTCCTCGGGTTCCTGGTGTCTCATCGTGGCATCGAAGCAAACCCCGACAAGATCAAGGCCATAGAAGAAATGCAGCCTCCCCGTCGCCTCAAGGACATGCAACGCTTAGCGGGATGTATGGCCAGCCTTGGCCGGTTCATCTCCAAGTTCGGCGAGAGGGCGCTGCCATTTTTCAAGATCATGAAGAGGTCCGGTCCTTTCAAGTGGACCCCTGAAGCGGCAAAAGCCTTCGAGGACCTGAAGAAATATCTGGCGAGCCCACTCATCATGGGTTGCCCCACGCCTCGCGAGCCTCTGAAGCTGTATCTTGCAGCCACTCCTCAGACGACAAGCGCGGTCTTGGTGGCTGAAAGGGAAGAGCCAGTCCTTGCCAAGCAGAACAACACCTCGCCAAGCCCAGAACTCCACGACAAGGAAGCAGCCTCGTCAAGCCTCCAGCCTCATGCCGAGCCCCTACAAGCAGGGCCTCAAGAGAACCTCGACAAGGACTCCACCGAGGCTCGAGAGGAGCCAATCGCTGCCACGTCAACAACCACCCTCGTCGAGCATCCCGTGTACTTCGTCAGCACAGTGCTGCGGGACGCTCGCGAGCGCTACCCCATGCAGCAAAAGCTCCTCTTCTTGCTCCTCAGCGCCTCCAGGAAGCTGCGCCACTACTTCCAGGGTCACCCCATTAAGGTGGTCACCTCGTACCCCCTGGAGCAAGTCCTGCGCAACCCAAACGCAACAGATCGCGTCGCAAGCTGGGGCATCGAGCTGCAACCTTTCGAGCTGGAGTTTGACACCACAAGAGTCATCAAGGGCAGGGCGCTGGCTGATTTCATGGCCGAATGGACGGACACACGCGAAGAGGAGCCTCAAGAGGAAGAAAACACAGCCTGAGGAGAGACGGAGCCCAGCTACTGGACCATGCACTTCGATGGCGCCTTCGCGGCCCGGAGTGCAGGGGCTGGTGCTGTCCTCACCTCACCAATAGGCAACAAGCTCTACTACGCCGTCCAACTGTGCTTCAAGGACAACAACAAGGTCTCCAACAACATTGCTGAATACGAAGGCCTCCTCGCTGGGCTCAGAGCCGCCATCGCCCTCGGCATCAAGCGCATCCTCATCAAGGGCGACTCTCAGCTCCTCGTCAACTTCTCCAACAAGAGCTACACGCCCAAGGACACCTACATGGTGGCCTACCTTGAAGAGGTACGCAAGCTCGAGAAGCACTTCAGGGGCATGGAGCTCAAGCATATCCCGCGAGGAGAAAACCAAGAAGCAGATGACCTCGCTAGGCGAGCAGCAAGAAGAGAAGCCCAGAAGCCTGGAGTGTTCGAGGAGAGACTCCCCAAGGCCTCCGTCAAGCAACCAGTGGTCAACATGAGCATCAACGAGGAGCTCCCACCAGCCCCATCAAGTGGAGCACCAAACTGTGGGCTGCCCTCAGGCGATCGCCTGCTGATGACTCTGGTACGCCAAGACACTGGCTGGATCGACGAGATCAAGCGCTACTTGCAAGATCGAGTCCTCCCCGAGGAGGATGCAGAGGCCGAGAGGGTTGCTCACCAGGCCAAGTCTTACTGCCTCCACGACGGAGACCTGTACCGTAAGCGCCCCAATGGGGTTGCGTTGCGGTGCGTCCCTGTCGAGGAAGGCCGCCAGCTCATCAACGACATCCACAACGGAGAGTGCGGCCACCATTCATCCTCATGCACCCTCGCAGGCAAGGTCTTCCGAAGTTGCTTCTACTGGCCTTCAGTGCTTCAAGATGCAGCCGCAATCGTCCAATCCTGCGACGCCTGCCAATTCCACGCCAAGCAAATTCACCAGCCCACGCAAGGACTCCAAACAATCCCACTCTCCTGGCCGTTCACGGTCTGGGGGGCTGGACCTGCTGGGACCCTTCCCGCGAGCGCTCGGGGGCTACCGCTACCTCTACGTCGCCATCGACAAGTTCACCAAGTGGCCTGAGGTGGAACCCATGCGCACCATCCCGGCGAAATCAGCGGTGAAATTCATCAGGAGCTTGGTCTGCCGCTTTGGCGTGCCCAACCGCATCATCACCGACAACGGCTCGCAATTCACCAGCGGCGCCTTCAAGTCCTACTGCGGCAGCCTCGGCGCCCAAATCTGCTACGCCTCGGTGGCTCACCCACGCAGCAACGGGCAGGCTGAGCGGGCCAACGCCGAGGTGCTCAAGGGCCTCAAGACGAGAAGCTTCAACCGCCTCAAGGCCAGTGGCAAGCACTGGATCGATGAGCTCCCCTCGGTGCTCTGGTCCATCCGCACCACGCCAACAAAGCCCACTGGTGAGACGTCGTTCTCCCTCGTCTATGGCGCTGAAGCTGTCCTCCCCAGTGAGGTCACCCACGGCTCTCCACGAGTCTTGGCCTTCAAGGAGGCTGAGCTGGATGAACTCCGCAACGACGACCTGCTGCTGCTTGAAGGGCTCCGCCGCAATGCGGCCCTAAGAGCGGCAAGGTACCAGCAAGACCTCCGTCGCTACCACAGCCGCCACATACGCCTGCGTACTCTCGAAGCAGGAGACCTTGTCTTGAGGAGAATCCTCTCCAGGGCAGGTCTCCACAAGCTCTCGCCAATGTGGGAAGGGCCCTACAGAATCGTGCACATCGCTAGGCCTGGCTCCGCATGGCTCGAGATGGAGGACGGCATTCCTGTCGCCAACCACTGGAACATCCAGCACCTGCGCAAGTTCTACCCCTGATCGTCCTCGACGAGCAACTTCTTGCAAGAAACTTTTTGCGCCAAGGGAGAGCTTCGCGCCAACATCCTCCACGAGAAAAAAATTCGGGCTCCCCTCTCTACTATATGTTGCCGCGGGCCGTTCGAGAAGACTCCCAAGCCACCACGCCTCGGCAAGGTGACTTCTTCAAGCACCATGCCTTGGCAAGGTGGATCCCCATGCCCAGACATGGTGGACCGCAGGCTCAATGAAAGCCACCCCCGCATAGGGGCCCCCTCTGAGCTCTCTCTACATGCGTCGCCTCGGGCATGCCCCCTCAAGAGTCTCAGCCACAGCATGTGGAACCCCATGACCAGAGCATGGCGGATTTTGTATTTCTGGCCACGCCAGTGTAATGAACCTTTGTTTCAGGTCACTTTGAACCTTTGCGCTTCGCGCCAACATATGATCTTGCTTCGGTAAGCAGTTATATTATTGCATCTTATCCTTGCTCGTATGATCCTTCCTGTGCATCTCGCGAGCGGGGGCTAGCATGGTGCCTGTGCCTCGAGAGCATCCCAGCAGCACCTCAAACCCAAGGGATCCAAGCTATGAACTCGCGGGTCAGCTCTCATGTACGTCAACTCCTAAGGAGCTCTGAACTCATGGGTCAGCTCCCGTGCACGTCAACTCACCAAGGATCACCAAAAGCCTTGGTGCATGTTCTCCTCGCGAGACACCCATGAAGGAACCTACGAGCGCGCATGAGTTATCTAGCTATGTATTGCTTGTGGGTATGCCTATTTGCCAAAACGCAGGAAAGCAGGATAAAAACAAGCCTCAGGCAACCTCATGAGGAAAACACCTCACCAGGGAACCAACACCCTCTCCAAGGCAAAAACGCCTCGCCAAGCTAATTCCAAACACTTGGTTAAATTTCCCTCCGCTGGTTTTTGCCCCTCGAGCCTCTTTTCTCTCTCCTACGCCTCATGGGCTGCTTGCGCGTTAAAGGGGAGCCCCAGGCATCGCGCCTCGCGGGGTCTTACTTCTTGAGGCCTCACGCACCCCCCAGCCTTGTGGAGCCCTGACTCTCACATACCGAAGCGGCGGTGGTGTAGTGCTAAGAGAGGGTCCTAAGACGTAGAGCGAAAAAGACATGAAAGGGAAGACAAAAGCTTCTCGAGGGATATTCACCAAGCACGTTCAAACAAAGATTAAAACAAGTCTTTACAAAGCTATTACAAATAAAATGCTAAGATAATCCGTGCCCCTGCATGTCCAGATACAGGAGGGAGCTCAGGCTGTCGCGCCTCCTGAGGGGCCCGCTCCGTCCACGGCAACCTCCACCTCCTCCTCCAGGGCATCCTCCTCGTCGTCGCCTTCGTCCTCGTCGACCACGACTTGGTCGAATTTCTTGGCATACGCCTCGGCGGCCTTCCGCGCCTTCTCGATGATGTCGACCGGCGCCGTCACGGCCTCGAGGTCAAGCGAGGGCTGGAGCCTCGCGAGGTTGCTGAAGATGCGGCAGGTAGCGATGACGAGGAGATCGCGGCTCTCCTACACGACGCGCTCGTCGAAGCCCTTCGCGGTCTCTTCAAGCTTTTCGAGGAATTGCTCGAAGAAGAGCGTGTACGTGGCCTCGTCGTCGCTCCCCCCTGCGGCAAAGTTGGGGACCTCGATCCTCAGGTCGTCCCCAACGGCGCGCGCACGATGTACCGGGCCTTGGAGCATGAGCTGGCGTTGGCGCGTCATGGTCTGGCCATGCTCCGCGTTGCTCCGTGCCTCCTCGACAAGGTTCACGACCGGCCCCACCTGCTGGTGGAGCTCGCTCAGGTCCTTCTCCAGGGCGGTGGCTCTCCCTTCCGCGCGAGCCTAGGCCTCCTGGCGCTCTGAAGGCGGGAGGCCATCTGCTTCTCCTCCTTTTCGAGCCCCTCGATGCGGTCCTGGAGCTCCTTACGTTTCGCCTTGAAGCGCTCCTCCTGTTTCTTGGCCTTCTCGTCATAGTCCTTGGCGAGGTCCAGGCGGATGAGCTTGACCCTGTTGTCGGCCTCTTCCTGGATTTTCTTCTGCTTCTCCGCGAGGCTGGCGTTGGCCTTTTCTTGGCGCTCGGCGTAGGTGGCTTCGTCCCTGGCCACCCGGCCCTCGCGAGCCTTCAGCTGCTCCTCGCGGGTGGCCTGGTCTGCCTCAAGCTGCTGGATATGCTCCTCGCGCAGGCGCATTTCCTCCTCGCGGGGGGGGGGGGGGAGAGCTCTCCCGCGCGTCGTGTGAGCTCTGCCTCGCGCTTGGTCAGCTGCGCCTCGCGAGCGTCCAGCCTCTCGCGGAGCTCCTTCAAGCTGCTCTCCACGGTTTTGGAGTGCGTGATGAAGTTCTGCTCCAGGGCCGCCACCTCTTGTCGCTTGGAGGCGGTTTCCACCTCAAGCGCCTCCCGTGCGGCGTCCAGCTGCTCCATGGTCTCCGCCGCCTCCCGCTTCACGCTGTCGCGGGTCTCTTCGGCAAAATGCATGGCCTCCTGGCATGCCGCCAGGGCCGCCGCGTCCTGCCGGCGGCAACTCTCCACGCTCTCGCGGAGGAGGGCCCAGCCCTCGTCGAGTCTCGCCCGCTCCTCCGCCCTGGCGAGTTCCTCTTCGGCGAGCTGCACCTCCAGCTCATCGAGCGTCCGCCGGGCTTGGCCGAGGACGACTTGGCGACGAACCGCATGGCGCCGCGGCTCCCGCAGCGCCAAGGTCCCCGCATCACTGCGGGGTGCAGGGGTCTCGGTGCTTGGTGGGGCGCTCGAGGCACCCTGTCTCAGGTCCACAGCCGCCTCTGGTGCGGCTCGGGGGCTCGCGAGGGTGCCTTCTTCACCTCCCGCGTCAGGGGCCCTCTGGGGACTCGCGTGGGCGCCAGCTTCGCCTCCCGCGTCAGGGGCCCTCTGGGGACTCGCGTGGGCGCCAGCATCGTCACCCGCGTCTGGAGCCCGCTGGGGGCTGGGCGTCCTCTCGCCCCCAGCTCCAGTATCTATGGGCTCTAGAGGCGCCTCCTCCTGCCCTTCGGGGCGCCTCCCGCCCCCTCCGTGGTGGTCGCGCCCGCCGCGGCCGCGGGCGCGTCTGCCCTCTGTGTGGGAGCCTCCTCCTCCAAGGGTGGCTCCACGAGGATCTCCTCGATATCCTCCTCCTCGTCCGGCCTCGTGGAGGCTCGGGCTGTGTCAGCCACTGTCTCCTCCTCCGTCGCCCTCTGCAGTACGGGAGGAAGAGTGGTCCGGACGGGTGGCGGCACCACCTCAACGACGTCATCGTCTTCCTCCTCGCGGCGTTCGCCCGTGGGAGGAGCGGCCGCGTATTGCGGCTCGTCCGCCACCGGCGGCGCTGCGGTGGCGTCAGCGGCCTCCCCAAGCTTGCGGAGCCGCCGCTTCTTCGGCGCCGCAGGGTTTCTGAAGACAAACAAGCAGAAGATCCGTCAAGGGGGTTTTCGGAAGCAAAATGCTAAAGGGAGGAGTCGAGACTTACTCGTCAGCTATCCTCCACACCCTTTTCTTCGCCTTCGGAGGCTGGGGGCTGCTCGCCCTGGCCTCCTCTTGAGGCCCTCCTGCATCCTCTCGGGGGGCGACCCTCCCTGCCGAGGCGTTCCTGTCGTGGAGGGCCTTGGTGCGGGGCTCGCGGCGTCCTCCCCTGTTGCCGCTCCCCTCCTCCTCCCCCTCTACGATGCGTCGGGAACGGTCCACGCGGAAGGCGTCCTCGTCGCCGCTGGAGGAGATCTCCTGGAGGTCCTCTTCATGTGGCGCGCCCCTCGGGGAGCTGACGGAGCCTCCCGATGGGTTTGCGCTTCTCGAGGCCCCATCCTCGCCAGAGGGGTTGTCACCTCTCGGGACCTCGTCCTCGCCAGAGTCTTCGGCCTCCTCCGACTCCGGCGATTCGCCCACCTGCTCCAGCTCTGCAGCCCACGGGTTGCTGTGGGGCCCGCGGAGTCCTGCAGGCCTGATGCCCCATTCGTCGAATCTGGACAGGAGTTGACGGGCTTCGCGCACATTCTCCTCCACATAGGCGAACAGCGGCAAGGCATCTTCGTTGGCTGGGGATGGGATGGACGCCGTGGCGAAGAGGACTCTCATGACCTGCGTCAGCTCGTCCGAGGTGAAGCGATCTGCGCACAGGCGCATCCTGTCTCCTGGGCCTGCGTACGTCCAAATCGGCTCCGAGTGCCACTGGAGGGGCGCAATGCGGCGTTTGGTGAAATCCCTCGCCACCATCTGGCCGGTGAGCCCGGCCTTGCGGAGCACCCGAATGCGCTCGTACACCGCCTCCAGCTTGGGGCCCTCGAAGTCGCCGCTCGCCCAACGCGCCCACTTCTTTGGGGGTGCCATGGGCACCTCCAGGAGGCGATTCGACGACCTGGTGTTGACGAAAAACCACTTCTGGTGGAAATCCTCCACTTTCTTCGTCACCTTGGTGATTGCGTTCTCTCCAAGCCACGCGATGGGGATGTAATCTTCGCTCCTGGCGGCGGCGATGCGGAAGGAGACGCATCCGAGCCGCTCATTCGACGCGGTGTTCCGGAGGGCGTAGAAGCTGTGGAAGAGATCCACCGAGGGATGGATGCCGACGTACGCCTCGCAGAGATAGGCGAAGATGGCGAGGATAAGTATGGAGTTTGGGTGGAGATGAAGGAGTTGGATCCGGTATGCCTCAAGGATCCCCATGAGGAAGCTGGAGAAGGGAGGAACAAGGCCGGCGTAGAGGGTGTGAAGGAAGATGGGGTAGTACCCCGCGCCGACCTTGCTGCTGCCGGCCGCCTCCATGTTCGTGGCGCTGAGCTCGTGGGTGCTGGCGGCCGCCAGGTGGCGCACCTTCTCAAGCGCCGCCGCACGGACGCGGGTTTCCGGCAGCGCCCCCTGGGGTGCATCACCCCGCGTCGCCGCCGTCGACGTGCCAGTCTGCATCGTGGCCTTGCCCTTCTGGTCGGCGGTTGCCTTCTTGGGCGCCATGGTCGCTGGAGAAGGGGGTTTTGGAGACGGAGCACTCTAAAGAGATGGAGGCGTTGGGAGGAGTGTGCAGAGGAGTAATGGATGAAGTGAAGGGCGCCGACCGCGCGCCCAGGCTTTATTGACCGGCCCCCGAATCGTGGCGGGCCCCGCCACGTCGCCCGTTGAAGCCAAGGAGATCGTGGCCTCGGGCGCAACCGCTGCGCCCCACGTGTCACGGCCCAGGCAGGCGTCGTTGGGCCATCGACACTTCGCCTCCATCCATAGGTTTCGGCGTGCCCATCGCAGGCCCGGGGGCTACTGTCGGCACAGTGGAAACCAGGGTACCACGGGCCGGCCTGCCAGGGCCCACAACATTCTTCAGAAGATTTCGCTAAGGACCAGGCTCTCCAATCCTGGCGAGCCTCGCGAGGGTTTTTTTCCCTCGTGAGGAACCTCTCCTCCTCGCCAAGGGTTTTTCCCTCGGCATGGGACCTCTCCTCGAGAGGGCATCTCGGATGCCACCTGCAAATCCTACTAAGGACCAAGCCAAAAGGCTCGGCGAGGCCTCTTGCCTCGCGCGGTTCCTTCCTCTCGAAGCCAGTTCTGCCTCCGCGGCAGAGCGCACATGGGCTCTGCACCCTCCGCAGAGTGACGACCGCGCCAGCACGCGGTGACGGCAGCGCCACAGTTGCCGTTCTTATGTATAAAGGAGTCAACAAAGCTGCACCAAGCAAAGGAGCCCCAAGGATTGCCACTTTGGTGATAAGGGAACCGTCTGCAGCTACCCTCCAAGGGCGACGTCACCGTGGGACCCATCCCACCTCCGCGGCGCCAGCCCACCGTCCTGGTTGGACGGTGGCTTTTCCAGCTTTGGTGACACCGCCCCTGCCGTGGACCGCGTCCATGGGCTTTACCTTTATGGTGGACTCTACCTTTATCGTGCACCCTGCCTCCTCCTTCGTCGCCATGTGGTAGCCCTTCCCGCCAAGATATTTGGGGGAAGAGGCCCAGGACACCTATAAAAGGAGGGGGAGCATGCTCAGGAAAGGGATCGGCATCTTCTTCTCTTTCATCAACATCGAGTTCTAGGGTTTCAGCCATTGTAGCCACCTCGAGCTCGCCAAGCTCTCCTTGTACTGTGACCTCTCCAAGTAGTGCAATACACTCAAGCAGGACGTAGGGGTTTTACCTCTCCAAGAGGTCCCTGAACCTGGGTAATACCGTGCATTCATCTCTGCAGTGTTGTCCCTCTCCGAGCTCGACAAGCACCGTCGCCGTGGCACGTTGAGGGTTGTTTGATTCCGTGTTCAGCCCCTTGCCGATACCTTACCTGTCCCTGGGACAATTTCCTCGACAAGTTGGAGTAACGGGGGTGGTGAAGTGATAAGTTGACAACTTGATATATCATGATCCATTGGGTGTTTACCTTACTTTGTTGCCTCACTAGGGATAAACCAAAATACCATGTTGAAGGGTAGGAGGAGTGACATGCCTCTACCTAAGACTAGATCCATCATGTGTTTATTTTAACTTCATGTCATTGATCTTAAAGCTATACTCTGATGTTATCTTAATTACTAAGGTGCATGATTTATTTTACATCTTGGTGGAGTATAAGTGAGACTCATAATCTCTATGTTAGGACGTGATGCCCATATAATTAGTAACATGAAAGAACTTGTTTGCAATCTCATATGTTAATCCTATGTCTACTTGTTTGCCACACTATATTAAAGAGAGAGTGCATGTGTGAAACCATGAACCCCGGTCCATTTTTAATCATAAGAAACACTTTTTCAACCACTTTCAAGCATCTTTTACATTCAGCCATTTTAAAATCAGAAAACACAAAAACACTTTTACTTCTTGCATTCACATACAAAAACCCTAAAAATACCATTAATCATCATTACTATCATCCTTGCATTGTTATTCATCACCATTGCATTTTTATTTGCTGTTTTGCATTCATTATTATCTTAATAACATTCTCACACCTTGTGCTTGACAACCACTTGGTGAGGTTGAGGGCACAAAGCAATTTACTTGTTTGCAGGAAATCTAGAGAAGCACAAGAAGATAAAACCCACACTACTGATTCCCCGAGAGTTCGATATTAAACCCTCGAGTCACCTTCTTGGGGAAGATCTTCCACTACTACATACTCTGCACTTGGAGGCTCAACCTATCCCTTATATTTATTGTTTTCCTTTCAGGGTATCAAGAGTGCTTGTTGGCGAAGCTGAGGGAGACTTCAACTACCGTCATCAAACAGATTTTCTGGCGCCGTTGCCGAGGAATCATAGCTGGAAGGGTTTGTCCAAGGATATCACAACAAAGTCAACTTCATCACCAACTTGTGCTAACACCTAAGCTTGGGGAGGTTGCACCTACGTGAGCATCATCTTGTCCATCTTTACCTTCAAGCAAATTATTTTGTTTTGTTTTTGTCTTGCATATCATTTTTAGATTTCAGTTTGCATATTTTATTTTCAGTTTTGAATTTAGTTTTGCATTTGTTAATTCGGTTTGCATTGTTTTAGTGTCATTTTATTTTCAGTTTTACATTAAAAAAATTAAAAACACATAAAAATCTGTTAAAATGGGTGATAGGACTAAGTTGTGTGACTGCACAAATACTCCAAATGATCAATTTATTGCTAAACCTATTACCACACCTGAGATACAAGTTGATAGCTATGAAGTAAGTCCTAGTTTGTTGAACTTGATAACTAGGGAGCAATTTGGTGGTAGTGCTATGAAGGATGCCTCTATGCATCTTCATGATTTTGTTGAAATCTGTGACATGCAAAAATTTAAGAATGTTGAAAGTGATATTCTAAAACTGAAATTATTTCCTTTCTCACTTAGAGGAAAAGCTAAGGAGTGGCTTCATTCTTACCTACTAATAGCATTAAAACTTGGAATGATTTGAAAGAAGCTTTTATTAAGAAATATTATCCTCCTGTTAAAATTTTGCAAAATAGAAACAATATTCTATCTTTTAGGCAAAATGAAAATGAACATGTTGCTATGGCTTGGGATAGGATAAAACTTATGCTTAGAACTTGCCCATCACATGGAGTTAATGAATGGACCATACTACACTCTTTTTATAATGGTCTGAACTACATGTCTAGAGATATACTTGATTCTGCTGCTGGAGGTGCTTTTATGGGGAAAACTATAGTAGAGGCTAAGAACATATTGGAAAGCATTTTGCAAAACTATAGTCAATGGCATACTGATAGAGCACCTAATTCATCTAAGAAAGTAAACTCTATAGAAGAAACTCATGATTTGTCCTCTAAGATGGATACTATTCTTGCTTTGCTTAATAAGCCTAGTATTGAAAATATTCCTTTGCAAGAACTTGTTGGTGATAATTCTGAAAATATTGATGTCAACTTCATTAGGAACTATGGAAACAATGGCTATGGTAACAACAATTATAATTCTTATAATAAACCTCCATATGTTCCCAACAATCGTCCTTTTGTTCCATATCCTAATGCTAATGATAAATGGAAGCCTGTGTCATCTAGTAATGATAATTTTGAGACTAATAAAATTCTTATGGAACAAGTTGCTAGTCATAATACCATGATACAAGAGTTGAATAAGTCTGTTGCTTCCATTAGTTCTGATATTAAAAACTTACAACTCCAAGCTGCAGGACTAGACAAAGCCCTTTCAAAACTTGCTGATAATCAAGCCACTTTATTGAGTATGTCTGCTGGAAAACCACAAGCACCACCTGTGGTTGGATTGAATTCTATTAATATTGCTGAAAATGTTCCTCTTACATTGGAGGAAACTATGAATGAATTGCTAAAATATCCTAAATATCTGTTGCCTTTTATGTCTCATCTCATGGCCTCAAAAGAAGAAGTTAGTAAAACTGAATATGATGAAAGAAAAGTTGAAGAAGTTAAGATGCTAAGTGAAGTTAAAAATCCCTTGATTGATTTAGAGAATAGTAGCTTGCATGAATTAATATCTATCTTACAGAAATTTGCAGGTGATCCTTTTATTGATGTTAACAAATCTGGTTTTGGTTCCTATATTGCTAATCATGTTTTGAAAGAGAAAGTTGCTAGATACAATCAAGAAGCTATGATACCACCTAAGCTTGGGGATGTATGGATCCCCAAGGTGCTAGTAACTATTGGAAAAGAGACACACCATGCCATACTTGATTTAGGATCTAGTGTCTCAGTTTTATCTAAAGAACTATATGAATCACTTGAATTAAAGAATCTTGAAAAATGCTCTATTGGACTTGCACTTGCTGATAATACCATTAAACATGCTCTTGGAAAAGTAAGTGATGTTTTGGTAGAGTTACATATGACTTTTGTGCCTGTGGATTTTCTAATCATGGATATGGAGAATAAAACCTCTAGTCCTATTATTCTTGGAAGACCTTTTCTTCGTACCACAGGGGCTATCATTGATTCAAAGGAAGGGAATGTGAAGTTTCAGTTTCCACACAAGAAATGCATGGAACACTTCCCAAGGAAGAAGGGCACAACTTTTAAGCTCCCTCATGAGCTTCATCTTCGGTAAAACAACAAGTAAGTAAGCCTAGCTATATGGCTATAAAGAAAGCGCTTTACGGGAGGCAACCCGGTTGTTTTTATTTGGATTTTCTTTGTGTCCTCTTGCTGCAGAAAGAGATTGTTTTCTTAGTTTAGTTTCTGTAATTTTTAATAAAGTGCCAAGTTTTACCCATTTTGGTTGGAAAGAGTTGCTATTTCTATTCGGAGATTTTATTCCTACACGGAGTCTGTGCACGGTTTGATTTTTAATTATTATTCTGTAACTATTAAAGATCTGAAATTTTTACTGTAACTGCAACTTTTCATCCTCTGTATGGCTGAATTGTTTCAGATTTTTTCGACAAGTTTAAGTAGGACAGAAAAATACGTTTTGCTGCTGCTGTTTTTCTGGACAGATTCTGTCTCATATTGTTTTATGCATAGTTTGAACTTTTGAGTTGATCCAATTGTTTATGAGTAGGCATACAACATTATACATTCTATGGTCATTCATATGAAAATTTAATCCATGGATTATATGCAGCACGAAACTTGTTTATTTATCTCTACTAATATCACCCCATAGAAAAGAGATGGGAGAAATTGTGTTTTGAAGTTTTTTCACAGGGATTGGAGGAGATGCACCATGAGTTATCCAAGGATGGTGAAAACCATAAGCTTGGGGATGTGAACATCCCCACTGAACCAAAACACTCTCGGTTTGCACACGTCTAACTTCTGTTTTTCTATCGATACACTTTATCGCATAAACTTGGAGCGTCTTTTGTTTAGTTTTGCTTTGATTTTTATTTTGTGAGACCACCACACTATCTTTTATATGTGAGTATTCTACTGGAAATAGGGGTTGAATTATCTTACATGCTTTTATTGAATTGGGAAAAGGGATGTCTAAGTTGATTTTTAATGACACATATAGTTGCATGATTCATTAGCTTCTTTATGAGTAATAATTTGCAAATGTTTATCATGAGCTATCTTTTATTCATGTTTTGATGCTGTATGTTATTTCACCTTGTTTGACATGAATTAGTTAGTTCTATGGACACTCATGCATGCATCTAAATGGTCATCTTTCTCCCTTTTGCTGGCCCAAAAATTTCAACAAGTAAAAACTTGTTTCCAACACCTTCAACCCAAGTTTTTTTCCAGTGAGTCCACCATATCTACCTATTAGCTTTATGCTATCCAAGTATGTTTATCATGTTATTTGTGTTATATATACCTCTAAATGAAAATTATGATGTTATTTATTGAAATGGCAAAAGTTGGTTAAAAAGCACTCGCGAACTTGATGCACACTTTACTTTTATTGCACTCAAGAAGACGAACCTTTGTGATTAATATTATGATGATAGTGGCTTTATAAATGTTTAAGGTTGGGAGTTAGCCCATATGTGTTGTCACATGCAAAGCTTTCAACATGTTCCATCATTTGTTTAGTTGATATCATGTACTTTTGTTTATGGATGCCTATCATGACGAAATAATGTGGAATATAGAGTTAAGTTTAAATGAGTTTGTATAAATGGTTAGAGAGAAACCTGGGCCGCTAATCTAAGCCATGCATCATTCATGGTGGAAATTTACTTACATGCAAATTTTAACTCCCTAGGATACACCCTACAATAAAAGGCTATAACAAGTGGTAAATAAAAAGGGGTGTTGAGATTGTTCATTATGTTTGTTTGTCTTGTTGTTTTGATGTGGGCTTGATCCATATCATGGGACAAGAGGTACCCCAGACGAGACTCTTGATGATACCATTATTACTTACAATGATAGAAAACTTAAACTTGCTTTGTTTCCTAAGTTGAGTAATCATGGTGTAGGTACTTGTATTCAAGGGGCATGAGACATCTAACCTTTACTTTATCAAGTCCACTACTCATATTTGCTTTCACATTCAACTTTAATCATTCAAGATGCTATGATAGGGGAATGAGAGCTTGACACCAAGTATTACCATTGCATTCAATAACTTAAGAAGAATAGTTTGGAGGATAGATGAAACTCATACATGCTTTACCTCTACTTAATTATACATCTTTTCCAAAGTGTCCACCTTTTATATTCAGATTTTCACCACACTCTATGGACCTCAAGTATGAAAAAGTAAGAACGTCCATAGTGTTATCTTTTTATGTTGTACTTTGTGAACTATCATTGATCATCCTTGCATTGGATACTTGATATCACTTTATAAATTGTTTGCACATTGCTACTTCTTTGAAATAATGAATCATTTGACTTTATGTAGCAGTAGCAATCATCTTTTATATCTATGTTTTGATTATATTGCAAAGTTCACGTTAGTTTTATCACTTTCATACTCGAGGACGAGCATGAGTTAAGCTTGGGGATGTTGATGCATCTAAAATGCATACATGAACTTTGCACTATAATTGTTATATTCCAATCATATTTGCATCATATAAGGGTTATATCACTGTTATTTAATGATTTTTGATAATATATAATGATTTACCCTTTTTATGGAAATAATCCTGCGCAGGCAGAAAACCCCTTTTTCTTTCTTTAATGGTTTCAGGACCTTAACGACGTCATAATGAGCTATAAATTTAGGGGGGTCATTATTTTGGAAGGACAAGATTTTGGAGCGAAAGAAGTCAACGAACGGAGGCCGGGAGACCAAAAGGGAGGGTCCCACACGGCGCCTGTACCTGGCCGCATGGGCCTACCCCAATTGGCCCTCGTGGCCCCAATTGCATCGATCCTTCGCCCCTAAGCATCCTCGTGACCTAAAAACGACTATATAAGAGGTCCCCCGACGTTTTTCCAGAAGAGAGACGCCACACGAGAGAAACCAGAAAACAGAGATCAGGAGGCTGAAGATCGGAGGGGGAAAACTCCGGCGGAGCCCTATCGGAGAGGTCTCCACCTTCTCCATCGACATCTCCACCGTCTCCATGATGAAGAGGGAGTAGTGCACCGCTGGACTATGGGTTTGTGGCAGTAGCATATGTATCTCTCTCTCTCTTGAGTTCCATTAGTTAGCACCGTATGAGCTGCCGAACATGATTACGGTCACCGTTGTATTACCATTGTGGTGGATCTTTCTATGAGTTAATATATGTTGAGATTGCAATGTTTGTTTCAGTTATGAAAGTAGATGCATATTATGTACCCCGTTCTTATATCCTTGTTATGATCAAGCATGTTTATGAGAGCGTGTGTGGGGGAACGTGTGCATTAGTTGGAGTAACGGGGGTGGTGAAGTGATAAGTTGACAACTTGATATATCATGATCCATTGGGTGTTTACCTTACTTTGTTGCCTCACTAGGGATAAACCAAAATACCATGTTGAAGGGTAGGAGGAGTGACATGCCTCTACCTAAGACTAGATCCATCATGTGTTTATTTTAACTTCATATCATTGATCTTAAAGCTATACTCTGATGTTTTCTTAATTACTAAGGTGCATGATTTATTTCACATCTTGGTGGAGTATAAGTGAGACTCATAATCTCTATGTTAGGACGTGATGCCCATATAATTAGTAACATGAAAGAACTTGTTTGCAATCTCATATGTTAATCCTATGTCTACTTGTTTGCCACACTATATTAAAGAGAGAGTGCATGTGTGAAACCATGAACCCCGGTCCATTTTTAATCATAAGAAACACTTTTCCAACCACTTTCAAGCATCTTTTACATTCAGCCATTTTAAAATGAGAAAACACAAAAACACTTTTACTTCTTGCATTCACATACAAAAACCCTAAAAATACCATTAATCATCATTACTATCATCCTTGCATTGTTATTCATCACCATTGCATTTTTATTTGCTGTTTTGCATTCATTATTATCTTAATAACATTCTCACACCTTGTGCTTGACAACCACTTGGTGAGGTTGAGGGCACAAAGCAATTTACTTGTTTGCATGAAATCTAGAGAAGCACAAGAAGATAAAACCCACACTACTGATTCCCCGAGAGTTCGATATTAAACCCTCGAGTCACCTTCTTGGGGAAGATCTTCCACTACTACATACTCTGCACTTGGAGGCTCAACCTATCCCTTATATTTATTGTTTTCCTTTCAGGGTATCAAGAGTGCTTGTTGGCGAAGCTGAGGGAGACTTCAACTACCATCATCACCATAGTATCAATATTCATCGGATCCCAGCAAACACAACATGTAGCATTACAATAAGATGATCTTGATCATGTAGGGCAGCTCACAAGATCTAAACTTGATAGCACAAAGGGGAGAGACTACCATCTAGCTACTGCTATGGACCCGTAGTCCAAAGATGAACTACTCACGCATCACTCCGGAGGCAGGCATGGTGGTGTAGAGCCCTCCGGTGATGATCTCCCCTCCGGCAGGGTGCCGGGAAGAGCTTTAGGAACCCTCCCGAGTAGGTTTTGGCGACGACGGCGGCTCTGGAACTTTTCGTGGAATATGACTCGGGTACTTAGGGTTTTCGGGACAGGAGAATTATATAGGCGAAGGGGCGGTGTCGGAGGGCACCGAAGGGGGCCACACCACCCCTCGGCGCGGCCAGAGTGTTGGGAATATGCCCAAGAGGCTATAATAAAGATTGTTGTTTATCATATTTCCCGTTCATGATAAATGTTTATATCCATGCTAGAATTGTATTAAGCGGAAACAAATACATGTGTGGAATATAAACGGAAATGTGTCCCTAGTCTTTCCTCTTGTGACTAGTTCATTTGATCAAGTGATGGTTAGATGTTTCCTAACCATGGATTTATGAATCACTTGATAAACGAAATTTGTATCATGGGAGATGATATGATGAACAAGACTCAAATTAAATAGGTGTCAAATATAGTTTCCTTAGACCATGAGATTATGTTACTCCCTCTTATCGGAGGAGAGCTTTGTGGACATCAAACATCACTTCGTAACTGGGTGATTATAAAGGTGGCTTTCAGGTTCTCCGATGGTAAGTTGTTGGGTGACATGAATCAAGACTGGAATTTGTTCGTCCAACAGTTGGATAGATATCTCTGGGCCCTCTCGGTAGTATAGCATCCAAACGCTTGCAAGCATATGACTAAGTGGCTAGTCATAAGGGATCCTATTCTATGGGAATGAGTAAAGAGAACTTGTCGGTAACGAGATTAATCAGATATGGGGATATCGGTGGATTGAATCTCGGACAAGTAATATATCGTGAAACAAAAGGAATCGTATATGGATTATTTGAATCCCAGACATTATGGTTCGACTGGTAAAGTACTTCGTCGAATATGTAGGAATTAATATGGGCATCCCGGTCCCGCTATTAATATGACATATTCACGTACCCGCAGAGTCACACACTTAACGTTCAATGTAGTTAGGGTTCGAGATAAATGATGGTGAGAAAGAATATTGATTCGGAGTCCCGGATAGGATCCCGGACGTCACGAGGAGTTCCGGAGTGGTCCGGAGAATAAGATTCATATAAGGAAAGTGGTTTCCGGAGGATTCGAAAAGGTTCGGGAATTTATCGGTAAAGTACCAGAATATTCTAGAAGGTTCTAGAGGAGTCTAGAAGTGGGGCCCATAGGAGTATGGGGCCCACATGATTTTAAGGGGTGGTGGACTGGCCTCATGGGCCAGCCGCACCACAGCCCTGATGGGCCCATGCGTGGGGGCTTGGAGCCCAAGAGGGGAGGGGGCCGGCCACCCAAACCCTAACCCTAGGGCGGCTGGCTTGGGGGCCAAGCTTCCCCCTGCCGCCGGCCCTAGGAGGGGGTGGGGAGCACACCCCTTGGCCTCCTATATAAGGAGGGGCAGGGGAGGGGGTGCGTTACACCTTGCTCCACCCCAAGGCGCCTAGCCGCCGCCCCCCTCTACCAAACCCTAGCCGCACCACCTCCTCCTCCTCTCTCCCCGACGGCCGCTTGGCGAAGCCCTGTCGGATCTCTACCATACACACCACGCCACCGTCATCGTGCTGCTGATCTCGCGAGCCTCTCCACAAACTCTTGCGGGATCAAGAGCGTGGAGTCTTCATCGGGTTGTATGTGTGGATCTCTCGGAGGTGTTGCTCGTGCGACGCTTGGATAATACATCTCCTCGCGACTAGACGAGTCCAGTTGCGGGGATCGACTAGCCAACCCCTGTCTCGACAAAAAGCTTTCGGTTTTCTTCGAGGGTGAGATTCGATCTCCTTCTTGCTACCAACATCTCATAGATCAGATCTTGTGTTGGGTTTATTCCGTCTTGTATGCGTAGGAAATTTTTTTGTTTTCCATGTTGCGACCCTTCAGTGGTATCAGAGCCTAGATCTATTCGTAGATGTTAGTGTGATTACACACAAGTGTTGTGGGCATTGATATTTTATGTTGCTACCTTCTAGCATGCACTTTGCATCTTTGCGGTATTGTGAGATTGAAGCAGCCCGGACCAACTTTACTCGTCCATGCACGAGAGACCGGTTCCATGACTGACATGCAACTTGTATTGCATAAGTGGCTGGCGGGTGTCTGTTTCTCTTGCTTTAGCGAAGTTGCAATTTTCAATGGGAGGCCTTTCAAAAGGATGAGTAAATAAGCAACTATTTTATCAACGTTGTTGTAGCGGACCTGCACTTAAAAATAGGCAAGATCCCTGTGTATAGTGCAAACCCCTGGATCGATTCATTTGCACACACAGTTACGATGAATATCACAACAATGCATCAATATTACACGCTTGATCCAGTATTTAAACAAAATAATCGATTACAACTTGCATAGCTCAAGGCTAGCATTTTACAAATATCAGCACAGCGGAAATAAAGGTAGCAATGAGCCTCCATCATCTTCATGTGCCACAGGCGAACATGTTGGTTGCAGACTCGAAACCCTTAACGAAACCTCACTTTTCGTCAGAAAAACCTGATAACATGTATCAACAAGGTGGGTCAGAACCATAAAAATGGAACTGGCAAGTGACACTTTGTGGACTCATAGTGGAAAAACTCTAATAACCTATATGCATATTTGGCTTGTGGAGTTTGAAGGCTGATTTGCATAAAGCCAATTTTTCCTATCTCTTTTCAAAACACTTTTCCATCTAGACGAGACAAGTATGGTATGACAACCATTGTCTCAACTACCCTGGTTCACCCATCAAAATTTTAACTTAGAGAAATTGGAATGATGAGATCCTCCGTTGACGTCCTCGTTCAGCAGCTCAGAATTGTCCGTAACCGGGGACACGGCTAAGTATTTAGATTGACACTCTCGAGAGGTTGTGCACTTTCACCACAAGACTTCATCAACCCATTCTGTCCTTGACCTTCTTGAAGTGAAAAGGAAAGGTGAAGATGAAGACGTGACCTTTGGGAACCAGTCCCCTGTTCGTCAGGCAGACCCATACAAGACATTCATCCGCTGAGAACTGCCGGAATCAGGTTCCTAGAACTTACTTAGTCAAGGCAGAGCCATAATACCAAGTGGCTGCACTGTAAGCTAACTAAACTCGGAGTAACATCGGTCTCTTTGTCCCTGGGTGGCCATCCACAAGTGCACATACTCGGGTAAAACCATAGACATGGCCCCGAGTAGCCACTCAACTATAAACCTCCATCCACATACCACATCCACCCAGGAGTTTCTTTAACTTAGTAGAATATTACTTTTTCACAAAACAGCACTTAGCATAGCATTTCCATAATTCTACCAAGTTATAATAGGATTCTAGACCAACTAGTATAGGAGTACTATTCTAAATAGTTTTAGCATAGCAATACTAATAAACCTATCATGCAATTTTCTAAGTAAAAACTACAACATGCATATATCAAATTAATAGGACAAAGATATGCAAGTGTGCCACTTGCCTTGGCAACAAGAGGAACAGGGGTAGCAACCACCAAAGTCTTCGTGACTCTCCAAAAATCTAACAAAAATACAAACACCCAAATAAACATACAAATTCACACATGTGACAAAACAAAAATTTATGCCATGCATGAATATGCAAAAAATTACCACAACACACATGTAAATTTACTTTCTGTTTTCTGGTGGTACTATATGCATGATGCCACAAAACAATTTTTAATAAATTACTTAATAGGAATAATTTCAAAACACTCAATAAAGGTAAAAACACAAATTCTAAAGTTTCTGCATAAAAACATTTTATAAATTTTTGAAAACAAAACTAGTAGACAGAGGGCATCTAAACAAGATTTTAGCAATTTGATTCACTCAAAAAGGATTTGTAAAACTCATTTTATAGCCTAAACAAGTTAATAACCATTCTGCAAATAACAAGTTAGTGCACGACTAAAATACACGTTTTTATTATACTACTGTATTTTACACGTTCATACGAATCCATAGACTACAAAAACACAGAAAACGGAGTTACGGTTGATTTGATATGGAATTTCTAAGGTTGATCAAAATCTGTCCAAAAACAAAACCGAAAATGGAAAAAGGCTTGCATAAAATGTATAACCGAAATTACTTTATTTAGGCGAACAAGATGAAATGATCTAACACATTAGATATAGTATGCGGGTAAGATTAAGGCATGATGAGAGTCCCACCAACAAGAACAATAGCGCCGGTGTCGAAGAAAACGTGACGCGGTTACACGAGATGGTCGATGTAGACGATCATGCACGGCCTCCGGGAAGTAGTTGACGAAGTTGTCGTAGATGTGTGCGGGAACAATGCGAGGATAAAGGACAAGTTGAGAATCATTGGTCTTCTTCACCTCACCGGGAGCACGAAGGGACGGCGGCGTGCGACGGTCACCGGAGAGAACGGGTCAACATCGTTCTCATTGATTCGGCTGCGGGAAAAATTATGAAAAATTAATAGAAGTGCGGGAGGACACGGAGGTCACGATGGACATCATTGCAGGGGTTGGGGAGGGCTCACCTCGTCGTGATCTTGGCCATGGCGGCGACGTTGCTCGGGCTTCGTGGCGGTGCGACCAAGTGTATTGGAATGATGCAACACCATGTCCTGGAGGTTTGTCTCGATGATTGGAGTCCTCTTGTGCAAGGAATTGGCGAGAGGCTCACCGTGGAGGACAAGATCTGGCGATGAACTCGGTTTGGGGCTGAAGTTGGTGTTGGTTGGCACGGGCTGTACAGAGCTCCTCTCAATAAAGTTTGTTCAGATAAGTGGTGGAGGAGGATAAGAGGCGCAAAGTGACGCGATCAGATTATTTTTATATGGTATGAGGAGGGAGATCGGGAGTGGCATGCCAACGAATGGCATTCGGTTCACCGGGTCGATCTGATTGTTTGAGACATGAAAGTGGGAAATAAATTCCCTGAATGAGATGCCCACTAAATTTCCAACAAGTTTCCTGTTGAAGTCGAAAATAAATAGCCACTAGAATTGATGGGAGGAGGAGAGGAAGAGATGCGTTCATGGCGTACAGTTTCTGTACATGAACGACAGGAGGAAGATGAGCACGAGCGCTCGCTCGACCTGGTCGGGCCGACTGTTGGGCTTCGGAGCATGCCTGGCTTGGCTTGGGCTGGGCTGGCTCGGGCTGTTTTTTTTTTTTTTTTTACAAAACATTTTCCTTTTTTTATTAACAGAAAACTTCATAAGTTTGGAAATACAAGTTTAAATTGGTTCAAACCAATTTGATTAATTTTGTAAAATTAAAATAATCTTTTTAAATACTTTGGAATCTTTTCCATAACATTTCAAGTATTAAAAAAAATCAAATAATGCATAAAGGCCTATTTGGCACCTTTATGTCATTTTATAAAATTTGGTTTTATAATTTTCCTTTAAACTTGAATAAAATCCAGAAAAATAATATGAGTAATATCATGTAGTATAAACCATGATACACTCATTTTTATTTATTTTTTACACAAAATAAATTACCACAAATACTCTAAGGCATTTTAAATGGTAATTGGTGATATTTTCCAAAGTCAAAATGAATTCAAAAATTTTCAAATAATTTGAAAAACTACTTTTTGAAAGATTATTCTAAACAGAACACTTTGGCACTATACTTGGCCATCAAATACATCCATAAAAGTCAAAATATTTAAGAGAGCATAATAGGCCCCTTTTTATCATTTTCAAAAATAGGGTTTAAAGTGGAAATATAATTCCAACTTTTGAAATTTCAAATGCAACAAGTCAAGAAAAAGATGAATGCATGCATGATTTTGGATTTCCAAATCAAAATATAATAATTTTCAAAAAGTTTTTGTTTTTTTCTGATTTTTCAAAAATTTGAAAATCTTGGGATGTTACATACTACCACCCTTAAAAGGAATCTCGTCCCCGAGATTCGGAGAGGCTAGAAAGAAAGATGGGTTCGGTTGTCCGGGTTTTGGACAACTTGGTAGGCTACCACCCTTAAAAGAAACTTTTGTAGGCAGTCTTGAATTCTTGACTTCAAACAACAACACACATCGGGCGATTCATGAATCTTTGTTGGGTCAACTTTTATCTTCGACTGTTTGAGTTTTGCTTCATCATTTTTATTCCATAGATATAGCATGTACCAGCTCTTCTTAAGCATTTGATGATTCTTTTCATTCTTAAATAATACCTTGGGATCCTTGGTTGATACTTTGAAATCCATATAGTGTAAGCTTCATTTTCAATAGGTGGATGTCCCGTTGCATAACTTTGAATCATAATCCTCCTCTAGATGTCTTGAATAGAACTTCCTTCACGGTGAAACTGTAGACCACATAATGGAGTTGTTGAACTACTTCCGATACTGAAGGGTCACCCTTCGGGTCAGTTAGAAGATTCATGATGAGTGGGTATCTTCACAACATCGAAAAACTGTCCTTGTCCCTGACAGACTTCATCTTCATGGTTGACTTTCTTCAATGTAACACTACGCCATCTCTAACGAACTCTCATGGTAGGCAAACACTTCCATTGCACGATCCCTTCTTCTTCACGAGAGGTCAGGTTTATCCTTACCGTATATCGTACGTCTTGGCATCACTTGCCTCACATAGGGTTATAATATATTATCCTCCTATGGATCAGGCTTATCAACGCCGTCTCTCTTATAGGTATGTCACTCAGATTTACCATTCCTCATAGCAAAGCGAATGAAATGGGTAGTCGCCATGGGGGCCAGTCCATTTCGCACCCAATCATTACCTTGTACTTGGTTTGGTGAATCTCGTAAGCTAACACTAGGTCAACCTCACTTGTCTGACAGAAAGTTTTCAATCTGCAAGACAACCTAACTAAACTATCGACCCTTCAAAACTATTAGGTTACATAAACTCGTACACAAAGATAGCTCACAAGCTATAGCTTCTTCTTTGATCCTTCTCCTTAGTGCAGTAGGCTTTCCATACTATGCTTGAGTTGTTGGATCACTTGTTGCACCTTTGCATGGAAGTGGCTATCGGTCGTTGCAATCCAATAGGTAAGTCACTTCGGTTGGCATATTGGTGATGCATCTGGTTGGGTTTAGCATGGATGAGTGGAGATAGAAAGCTCTAATAGAAGTATTCCTACCCATGCATACACAACAGATCAAGACAATTCATCTTACAAACAACATCTAGCAAACATCAAGCAACAAATTCCCAACACAAACAAACAACCTAGTATTGCCATACCAACTAAGTTAGTATGATCAATACATTATCACGTTATCGTTGTTCTAATAAAGCAACTAAAGTGGTGGTCTAGTCTATCTCCTTCTTGAGTGCTTCATGTTCTTCTTCAACTTCCTTGAAAACCTTCTATGTGTTATGTACTATAAATCTAGTTTCTTCAATGGTCTTGCATGTAGTGCTTCGGGTTGACTCGTAGAAGCATATGAAGCAGCAGACTCAGACTTCAAGGACATGGTCATCAGCAACACATCTTGAGGAATACAAAGAGGCAGGTCATCTAGAAAAAGAGTAGATGAGAGTACAAGTAAAAATTTAAAATGAAATACATGTTTATTTTATAACTGAATAAAAATAGATTTTCAATCCTATGGTCAAAACCTATTTCTATCCAACCCTAGGGTTTCGAACCTACAGGCAACACAGTGCTCTGATACCATCTGTAGCGGACCTGCACTTAAAAATAGGCAAGATCCCTGTGTATAGTGCAAACCCCTGGATCGATTCATTTGCACACACAGTTACGATGAATATCACAACAATGCATCAATATTACACGCTTGATCCAGTATTTAAACAAAATAATCGATTACAACTTGCATAGCTCAAGGCTAGCATTTTACAAATATCAGCACAGCGGAAATAAAGGTAGCAATGAGCCTCCATCATCTTCATGTGCCACAGGCGAACATGTTGGTTGCAGACTCGAAACCCTTAACGAAACCTCACTTTTCGTCAGAAAAACCTGATAACATGTATCAACAAGGTGGGTCAGAACCATAAAAATGGAACTGGCAAGTGACACTTTGTGGACTCATAGTGGAAAAACTCTAATAACCTATATGCATATTTGGCTTGTGGAGTTTGAAGGCTGATTTGCATAAAGCCAATTTTTCCTATCTCTTTTCAAAACACTTTTCCATCTAGACGAGACAAGTATGGTATGACAACCATTGTCTCAACTACCCTGGTTCACCCATCAAAATTTTAACTTAGAGAAATTGGAATGATGAGATCCTCCGTTGACGTCCTCGTTCAGCAGCTCAGAATTGTCCGTAACCGGGGACACGGCTAAGTACTTAGATTGACACTCTCGAGAGGTTGTGCACTTTCACCACAAGACTTCATCAACCCATTCTGTCCTTGACCTTCTTGAAGTGAAAAGGAAAGGTGAAGATGAAGACGAGACCTTTGGGAACCAGTCCCCTGTTCGTCAGGCAGACCCATACAAGACATTCATCCGCTGAGAACTGCCGGAATCAGGTTCCTAGAACTTACTTAGTCAAGGCAGAGCCATAATACCAAGTGGCTGCACTGTAAGCTAACTAAACTCGGAGTAACATCGGTCTCTTTGTCCCTGGGTGGCCATCCACAAGTGCACATACTCGGGTAAAACCATAGACATGGCCCCGAGTAGCCACTCAACTATAAACCTCCATCCACATACCACATCCACCCAGGAGTTTCTTTAACTTAGTAGAATATTACTTTTTCACAAAACAGCACTTAGCATAGCATTTCCATAATTCTACCAAGTTATAATAGGATTCTAGACCAACTAGTATAGGAGTACTATTCTAAATAGTTTTAGCATAGCAATACTAATAAACCTATCATGCAATTTTCTAAGTAAAAACTACAACATGCATATATCAAATTAATAGGACAAAGATATGCAAGTGTGCCACTTGCCTTGGCAACAAGAGGAACAGGGGTAGCAACCACCAAAGTCTTCGTGACTCTCCGAAAATCTAACAAAAATACAAACACCCAAATAAACATACAAATTCACACATGTGGCAAAACAAAAATTTATGCCATGCATGAATATGCAAAAAATTACCACAACACACATGTAAATTTACTTTCTGTTTTCTGGTGGTACTATATGCATGATGCCACAAAACAATTTTTAATAAATTACTTAATAGGAATAATTTCAAAACACTCAATAAAGGTAAAAACACAAATTCTAAAGTTTCTGCATAAAAACATTTTATAAATTTTTGAAAACAAAACTAGTAGACAGAGGGCATCTAAACAAGATTTTAGCAATTTGATTCACTCAAAAAGGATTTGTAAAACTCATTTTATAGCCTAAACAAGTTAATAACCATTCTGCAAATAACAAGTTAGTGCACGACTAAAATACACGTTTTTATTATACTACTGTATTTTACACGTTCATACGAATCCATAGACTACAAAAACACAGAAAACGGAGTTACGGTTGATTTGATATGGAATTTCTAAGGTTGACCAAAATCTGTCCAAAAACAAAACCGAAAATGGAAAAAGGCTTGCATAAAATGTATAACCGAAATTACTTTATTTACGCGAACAAGATGAAATGATCTAACACATTAGATATAGTATGCGGGTAAGATTAAGGCATGATGAGAATCCCACCAACAAGAACAATAGCGCCGGTGTCGAAGAAAACGTGACGCGGTTACACGAGATGGTCGATGTAGACGATCATGCACGGCCTCCGGGAAGTAGTTGACGAAGTTGTCGTAGATGTGTGCGGGAACAATGCGAGGATAAAGGACAAGTTGAGAATCATTGGTCTTCTTCACCTCACCGGGAGAACGAAGGGACGGCGGCGTGCGACGGTCACCGGAGAGAACGGGTCAACATCGTTCTCATTGATTCGGCTGCGGGAAAAATTATGAAAAATTAATAGAAGTGCGGGAGGACACGGAGGTCACGATGGACATCATTGCAGGGGTTGGGGAGGGCTCACCTCGTCGTGATCTTGGCCATGGCGGCGACGTTGCTCGGGCTTCGTGGCGGTGCGACCAAGTGTATTGGAATGATGCAACACCATGTCCTGGAGGTTTGTCTCGATGATTGGAGTCCTCTTGTGCAAGGAATTGGCGAGAGGCTCACCGTGGAGGACAAGATCTGGCGATGAACTCGGTTTGGGGCTGAAGTTGGTGTTGGTTGGCACGGGCTGTACAGAGCTCCTCTCAATAAAGTTTGTTCAGATAAGTGGTGGAGGAGGATAAGAGGCGCAAAGTGACGCGATCGGATTATTTTTATATGGTATGAGGAGGGAGATCGGGAGTGGCATGCCAACGAATGGCATTCGGTTCACCGGGTCGATCTGATTGTTTGAGACATGAAAGTGGGAAATAAATTCCCTGAATGAGATGCCCACTAAATTTCCAACAAGTTTCCTGTTGAAGTCGAAAATAAATAGCCACTAGAATTGATGGGAGGAGGAGAGGAAGAGATGCGTTCATGGCGTACAGTTTCTGTACATGAACGACAGGAGCAAGATGAGCACGAGCGCTCGCTCGACCTGGTCGGGCCGACTGTTGGGCTTCGGAGCATGCCTGGCTTGGGTTGGGCTGGGCTGGCTCGGGCTGTTTTTTTTTTTTTTTTACAAAACATTTTCCTTTTTTATTAACAGAAAACTTCATAAGTTTGGAAATACAAGTTTAAATTGGTTCAAACCAATTTGATTAATTTTGTAAAATTAAAATAATCTTTTTAAATACTTTGGAATCTTTTCCATAACATTTCAAGTATTAAAAAAAATCAAATAATGCATAAAGGCCTATTTGGCACCTTTATGTCATTTTATAAAATTTGGTTTTATAATTTTCCTTTAAACTTGAATAAAATCCAGAAAAATAATATGAGTAATATCATGTAGTATAAACCATGATACACTCATTTTTATTTATTTTTTACACAAAATAAATTACCACAAATACTCTAAGGCATTTTAAATGGTAATTGGTGATATTTTCCAAAGTCAAAATGAATTCAAATTTTTTCAAATAATTTGAAAAACTACTTTTTAGAAAGATTATTCTAAACAGAACACTTTGGCACTATACTTGGCCATCAAATACATCCATAAAAGTCAAAATATTTAAGAGAGCATAATAGGCCCCTTTTTATCATTTTCAAAAATAGGGTTTAAAGTGGAAATATAATTCCAACTTTTGAAATTTCAAATGCAACAAGTCAAGAAAAAGATGAATGCATGCATGATTTTGGATTTCCAAATCAAAATATAATAATTTTCAAAAAGTTTTTGTTTTTTTCTGATTTTTCAAAAATTTGAAAATCTTGGGATGTTACAGTTGTGGCTTTGTGCATATTAGAACGGTTCTATCTCATGACCCATTAGAAGCCACGTAAAACTTGCATAAACAAGGTAGAGGCGTCTAACTTGTTTTTGTAGGGGTTTGTGATTTGGTATGGCCTCAAGATGTGATTATGTGATGTATGGAATGATCATGTTTTGTAATTATCACGACTTGCATGTCGATGAGTACGGCAACCGGCAGGAGCCTTATGGTTGTCTCTTTTTTATTGTATGACCTGTGTGTCACTTTAAACGCCATGTAATTGCTTTACTTTATTTGCTAAGAGTAGCTAATAGTAGTAGTTGCAATAGTTGGAGGAGACAACCATGGTGATGGCACATGAGCTGGTGATGATGGAGATCATGCCGGTGCTTTGAAGATGGAGATCAAAGGCACAAGAAAAGGCTATACCATGTCACAGTATTGAATTGCATGTGATGTTAATCCTTTTATGCACCTTATGTTTTGCTAGATGCGATCACGATGGTAGCACGATAAGGTGATCTCTCACGTTAATATCAAGAAGTGTTCTCCCCTAGTATGCACCGTTGCCAAAGTTCGTCGTTTTGAAGCACCACGTGATGATCGGGTGTGGTAGACTCTACGTTCACATACAACGGGTGTAAGCCAGTTGCACATGTAGAAAATACTACGGTTTCCTTGACGAGCCTAGCATGTACAGACATGGCCTCGGAACACAAGAGCTGAAAGGCTAAACACGAGTCATATGGATGATATGATCAACATGGAGATGTTCACCTCTGAAGCCACACCATCTCACGTGATGATCGGTTTTGGTGTTGGTGGATTTGGATCGTGTATCACTAAACAAACCAGAGAGATGTTGAGTTTAGTGGGAGTTCGTTTAAGTAATTTAGATTAACACGAACAAAATATGATGAACCTAGTCTTAACACCTTTTGCAAATAATGTTGTAGATCAATGGCCCGTCCCAACACCACCATGAATTTTAACGCGTTCCTAGAGAAAGACAAGCTGAAAGACGATGGAAGCAATTTCTCAGATTGGTTTATGAATCTGAAGATTATCCTCACTGCTGCCAAGAAACTGTATGTCCTAGATGCACCGCTAGGTGACGCCCCTGCAGCAAATGCGGCTGAAGATGTTAGGAACGTCTATGCAGCCCGTTCTGAGGACCACGAGATAGTTAAGTGCGGTCTGTTGTATGGCTTAGGAGCAAAGCTCCAAAAGCGTTTTGAGCACCATGGCGTTCATCAGATGATCAATGATCTGAAAGCAATGTTTCAGACTCAAGCCAAGGTGGAGAGGTATGAAGCCTCCTCCAAGTTCTTTAGCTGTATGATGGAGGAGAATAGCTCCGTCAGCGAACACGTGCTCAAGATGTCTGGGTACGGTGATCGTCTGGCACAGCTGGGTGTTGTGATTCCCAATGAGTTGGGGATTGACCGTGTTCTCCAGTCACTTCCACCTAGCTACAAGAGCTTTGTGATGAACTATAATATGCAAGGAATGGAGAAAACTCTTCCTGAGCTCTTCGCGATGTTAAAGACCGCGGAAGTGGAAATCAAGAAGGAGCATCAAGTGTTGATGGTTAACAAGACCACTAGTTTCAAGAAAAAGGGCAGAAGAGACAACTTCAAGAAGGGTGGCAAGCGAGTTGCCACGCCTGCGAAGAAGTCAAGGAAGGGCCCTAAGTCTGATACTGAGTGCTTCTACTGCAAGTGAACTGGACACTGGAAGCGGAACTGCCCCAAGTATCTGGCAGACAAGAAGGCTGGCACCGTCAAACAAGGTATATGTGATATACACGTTATTGATGTGTATTTAACAAGTGATCGTAGTAGCACCTGGGTATTTGATACTGGTTCGGTTGCTAATATATGTAACTCGAAACAGGAGCTCTGGAATAGATGTCGCTTGGCAAGGGACGAGGTGACGATGCGCGTCAGAAATGGATCAAAAGTTGAAGTCATTGCTGTCGGCACACTCCCTCTGCGTCTACCTTCGGGATTAGTTTTAAACCTTAATAATTGTTATTATGTGCCTGCGTTGAGCATGAACATTATATCTGGATCTTGTTTATTGCAAGACGGTTATTCATTTAAGTCAGAGAACTTTGGTGTTTCTGTTTATATGGATAATATCTTTTATGGTCATGCACATGAGAGGAATGGTTTATTTCTATTGAATCTCGATAGTAATGATACACATGTTCATAACATTGATGCTAAACGCTACAAACCAAATGATGATAATTCCACATACATGTGGCACTGCCGTTTAGGTCATATTGGTGTAAAGCGCATGAAGAAACTCCACTCTGATGGACTTTTGGATTCACTTGATTTCGAATCATTTGAAACTTGCGAACCATGCCTTGTGGGCAAGATGACTCGAACACCCTTCTCCGGCACGATGGAGAGAGCAACGGAATTGCTAGAGATCATACATACTGATGTGTGTGGACCAATGAGTGTTGCTTCACGCGGTGGATATCGTTATTTCTTGACCTTCACCGATGATTTGAGTAGATGTGGGTATATTTATTTAATGAAACACAAGTCTGAAACGTTTGAAAAGTTCAAAGAATTTCAGAGTGAAGTTGAGAATCATCGCAACAAGAAAATAAAGTTTCTCCGATCTGATCGTGGAGGCGAATATTTGAGTTACGAGTTTGACACACACTTAAAGACATGTGGAATTGTTTCACAACTTACGCCACCCGGAACACCACAGCGCAATGGTGTATCTGAGTGTCGTAATCGTACTTTATTGGATATGGTGCGATCTATGATGTCTCACACCGATCTGCCACTATCGTTTTGGAGCTATGCATTAGAGACAGCTGCATTCACTTTAAATAGGGCACCATCAAAATCCGTTGAGACGACTCCATATGAGTTATGGTTTGGCAAGAAGCCAAAGTTATCCTTTCTTAAAATTTGGGGGTGCGAGGCTTATGTGAAAAGACTTCAACCTGATAAGCTCGAACCCAAGTCGGAAAAATGCGTCTTCATCGGATACCCTAAGGAAACTATTGGGTATACCTTCTACCACAGAACTGAGGGCAAGATATTTGTTGCCAAGAACGGTTCCTTTCTAGAGAAGGAGTTTCTCTCGAAAGAAGTGAGTGGGAGGAAAGCAGAGCTTGACGAGGTTATCGAACCTGTTCTTGAGATGCCGAGTAGCGCAGAACTGGAAGATGTTCCAGAGCAGCCTTCGCCACCTGAAGAAGGAGCAAATGATGGTGATCATGCTGCTCCAATCAAAGCTGCTATTGAACCTTGCAGGTCAACAAGGGAACGTACCGCTCCTGATTGGTACAACCCTGTCATGAATGTCATGTTGTTAGACAATGATGAACCTGCGAATTATGATGAAGCAATGATGAGCCCAGACTCCGATAAATAGCTAGGAGCCATGAAATCCAAAATTCAATCCATGTATGAGAACCAAGTATGGACTTTGGTGGATCTGCCTAACGACCATAAGGCTGTTGAGAACAAATGGATATTCAAAAGAAAGACAGACGCTGATGGAAACGTCACCGTGTATAAAGCTCGACTTGTCGCAAAAGGTTTCCGACAAATTCAGGGAGTTGACTACGATGAGACATTCTCACCCGTAGCGATGCTGAAATCTGTTCGGATTATGTTAGCAATTGCCGCATATTATGACTATGAAATTAGGAAAATGGATGTGAAGACCGCGTTCCTTAATGGTCATATTAAGGAAGAGTTGTACATGGTACAACCAGAAGGTTTTGTTGATCCAAAGGATGCTAACAAGGTATGCAAACTTCAGAGATCCATTTATGGACTGAAGCAAGCATCGCGGAGTTGGAATCTCCGGTTTGATGAAGTGATCAAAGGGTTTGGATTTGTCCAAACTTATGGAGAAGACTGTATTTACAAGAAAGTGAGTGGGAGTTCAGTTGCATTTCTGATACTATATGTGGATGACATATTATTGATTGGAAATGATATTACACTACTGGAAAGTGTAAAGACTTATTTGAATAAGAATTTTTCAATGAAAGACCTTGGCAAAGCAGCGTATATTTTAGGCATCAAAATCTATAGAGATAGATCAAAACGCCTAATAGGGCTTTCACAGAGTACATACCTTGACAAGGTTCTGAAGAAGTTCAGAATGGAAAATTCAAAGAAGGGGTTCTTACCAGTGTTGCAAGGAAAGGTTTTGAGTAAGACTCAGAGTCCTGTTACGGCAGATGATACAGAGATAATGAACAATGTTCCTTATGCCTCTGCGATAGGCTCTATCATGTACGCCATGCTATGTACTAGACCAGATGTGTGCCATGCTGTAAGTTTGACTAGCAGGTACCAAAGTGATCCAGGAGTGGAACACGGGACAGTTGTCAAGGATATCCTTAAGTATCTGAATAGAACTAAGGAAATATTTCTCGTATATGGAAGTGACCAAGAGCTTGTCGTAAGGGGTTACGTCGATGCTAGTTGGGATACAGATCCGGATGATTCGAAGTCTCAGTCCGGATACGTGTTTATTCTAAATGGTGGCGCTGTGAGTTGGAGAAGTTCCAAGCAGAGCGTGGTGGCGAAATCTTCAACAGAAGCGGAGTATGTTGCAGTCTCGTCGGCAGCAAGTGAAGCAGTCTGGATGAAGGAGTTCCTCTCAGAGCTGAGCTTGGTTCCAAGTGCGTCAAGACCTCTGGCCCTGTACTGTGATAATACAGGTGCAATTGCTCTTGCTAAGGACCCAACTTCACACAAGAATACCAAGCATATTAAGCGGCGCTATCACAATTTGCGTGAGAATGTCAAGGATGGTGACATTGAGATTTGCAAGGTGCACATGGATCTGAATGTGGCAGACCCGTTGACTAAACCTCTTCCACGAGCAAAACATGATCAACACCGAGAGGCCATGGGTGTTAGATTGCTACAAATGTAAACTAGATTATTGACTCTAGTGCAAGTGGGAGACTGTTGGGAATATGCCCAAGAGGCAATAATAACGATTGTTGTTTATCATATTTCCCGTTCATGATAAATGTTTATATCCATGCTAGAATTATATTAAGCGGAAACAAATACATGTGTGGAATATAAACGGAAATGTGTCCCTAGTCTTTCCTCTTGTGACTAGTTCGTTTGATCAAGTGATGGTTAGATGTTTCCTAACCATGGATTTATGAATCACTTGATAAACGAAATTTGTATCATGGGAGATGATATGATGGACAAGACTCAAATTAAATAGGTGTCAAATATAGTTTCCTTAGACCATGAGATTGTGTTGCTCCCGTTTATCGGAGGAGAGCTTTGTGGACATCAAACGTCACTTCGTAACTGGGTGATTATAAAGGTGGCTTTCAGGTTCTCTGATGGTAAGTTGTTGGGTGACATGAATCAAGACTGGCATTTGTTCGTCCAACAGTTGGATAGATATCTCTGGGCCCTCTCGGTAGTATAGCATCCAAACGCTTGCAAGCATATGACTAAGTGGCTAGTCATAAGGGATCCTATTCTATGGGAACGAGTAAAGAGAACTTGTCGGTAACGAGATTAATCAGATATGGGGATATCGGTGGATTGAATCTCGGACAAGTAATATATCGTGAAACAAAAGGAATCGTATATGGATTATTTGAATCCCAGACATTGTGGTTCGACTGGTAAAGTACTTCGTCGAATATGTAGGAATTAATATGGGCATCCCGGTCCCGCTATTAATATGACATATTCACGAACCCGCAGAGTCACACACTTAACGTTCGATGTAGTTAGGGTTCGAGATAAATGATGGTGAGAAAGAATATTGATTCGAAGTCCCGGATAGGATCCTGAACGTCACGAGGAGTTCCGGAGTGGTCCGGAGAATAAGATTCATATAAGGAAAGTGGTTTCCGAAGGATTCGAAAAGGTTCGGGAATTTATCGGTAAAGTACCGGAATATTCTAGAAGGTTCTAGAGGGGTCTAGAAGTTGTAACAGCCCAGATTTGGTACCCTAAAATTTGGGCCAAATTTTCATTTTTTTTTTCTCTTTTTCATGATTGCATCATGGCATCTGTAACAAAATTGCTCCACATGAAATCATGCTTTGGCTTAAATTAATAAATCAAGGTTGGTGAATATTATTGGACAAACAAAATCCAAGTTGAACTATCATATTTGTTCAGAAAGTTCCAAAATTACTTTTTATAGCAAATGGTAAAAATCCAACCTTTGACAAGCAAATGTTTTAATTGGAGAATTCAAATTAGTGCCAACCAATGCTTAATTTTGAAACCAATTTATGAAAACCAAACCTCATCACCTAACCATACTTCTCACAGCATTTGCACACTTGCACCTCTCCTTAAGTTGCCATTTAAATCCCAAATAGTGCAAATGGTAGCAAATAGTGACATTGGTACCTCTACCCTATATTCAAATGGCAGCCCCAAAACTTGCCCTAGGCTTGTCCCATTTTCGTCCAGAACCATCCCAGCACTCCCCTACACTTGCTGGACACAACCCCACACTTCCCACGCCCTAAACCCTAGCCCTAAGCAGCCAAGCCATGGACATGGCCACCACCATGGGCATTTGACCAACCAGCAGCAAGCCACTGCACCACCACGTCCTGGAGCTTTCCCTTGCTCCCTAGATGCTCCCCAACTCGACCCCGTGGCTCCTGGCCCCTCCCCCTGCCCGCATTCGCCGGAGTTCTGCCGGCCAGCAACATGTCGAGCACCTTGCGGGCGTGCCCGCACCGGAGCCACCCCGGCCAGCACACACCCGACCAGCACGCACCCGACCGCCAGCACGCGCCCACGCCACCCCACTACCCCCCAGACACCGCGCCCGTGCCTCCCTCACCCTGCACGTCGCCGACCAAGCTCGCCCGCACGCCGCCCGTGCCACCCGCGGCTTGTCCATGCCACTAGTGGAAACAGGGGCTTCGGTTTGGCCCTTCCGTCCCGGTTCCCTTACGGACCGGTACCAATCGTGGCACTAGTCCCGGTCATTGGTCCCAGGGCGCCCGCCAGGACCAGTCCCGGTTCGTAGGGGACCTACCGTCCCGGTTCGTGTTACGAACCGGTGACAAAGGGATGCGGGAGGAGGCGACAGAGGTGGGACCAGCCCGGACAATGCACTGTCCTGGTTCTATTTACAGACCGGGACTAATGGAGGGACTTTAGTACCGGTCCTTGTTACGGACCGGGACTAAATATATTCTATATCATCTTCCACCCCCCGACCCGGCCGTGGCCATTTTTGAGCTCCGGGTTCATCTCCATTTTCTTAACCCTTGCTCCTCCCAACCACGAGTTCGGCCCCTATTTTCTCCACCATTTGTCAAGTTTGGCGGCACCTCATCTACCCGACGGTTAGCACTCCGGTGTTCCTTTTTTAGCTCATTTTGGTGCTACTTAGCAAATTTTATTTTTCTAGTGCTAGCAAGGTGTTTGATGAAATGCCTAAGTAAGAGATTTCATTTTTTTTACATGCAATTTTAGCTCAAATTAAAGTATAATGTATTGGGTTTATAGTTGTCCGGTGACCATCTTTACCATCGTCGATCGCCCGCGCCATCCCGTCGCCGGCACCTCCTCGGTGAGTCTTGTTTTTATCCCTTTTTAACTTATTGATATACTTTAGATGCATGTATATTATCTTACTTTTTTTATATGTATAGTGTGTCATGGTTTTGATATCCGTCCCCGTCGGTCCTCGTCCGATCTATGACGATCCGGATGTCGTTGTTGAACCGGAAATTCCAACCGACCCTATCATCGAGTTTTTTGAAAATGAAATTAATGATTTGAAAGCAAAACTGGAAATAAGTGAAAATCTCCGTCTCCAAACCCTAGAAGAGAAGATGAAATTGGAGCTCCATATTGCCGACATCGTCGATGAGCACAAGATCAAGATGGATGCAATGCGCTTGAAGATTAGAAAAATTAGAAATTATGCCATTCATAAAGAGGCTTGGTATCATTATGGTGTTGGTTCGATAGTTACCATAGTTGTGATTTTTATCGCATTTGTTGTTGGGCTTAAATTCTTTAGATAGTTGTATGTTAGTTTGAACCAATGTATGTTTGTGAGACTATATGTATTACATTTGGTTATTTGCTCTTGTTTGGTTTGAATGTGATGAACTTATATATTAATTCACTTTATCACTGTTATATATTGAAGAAATAGTGTTAATGGTTTTTTATATTTTATTTATATAATGCAGATGAGTCAGATGAGTCGGCAATGGATGTACAGTGACCGACGTTATCCCGACTTTATTAATGGCATGCATTATTTTCTCCAAGTGGCTGAGAAAACAAGCCGCCAAATGGTTTTATTTCATGTCCATGTAGTGTCTGCAAGAATACTCAGGACTACTCTACCTCACAAACCATTCACGTCCACCTGTTGAAGTCCGGTTTCATGGCCGGTTATAATTGTTGGACCAAGCATGGAGAAAGAGGAGTTATAATGGAAGACAATGAGGAAGAAGAGGATAATGACAACTATCCTATGTTCACTGATCACGGTGGTACATCAATGGGGGAAGATGAAGCTGAAAAAGAGCCCATTGTTGATGAGCCCGATGACGATCTTCGTCGGGCCATTCTTGATGCGAAGATAAACTGTGGAAGTCAAAACGAGAGGTTGAAGTTGGAGAGAATGTTAGAGGATCACAACAAATTGTTGTACCCAAATTGTGAAGATGGGCAGAAAAAGCTGGGCACCACACTGGAATTGCTGCAATGGAAGGCAGAGAATGGTACTTCTGACAAGGGATTTGAAAAATTGCTGAAAATAATAAAGAAGATGCTTCCAAAAGATAACGTATTGCCCCCAGTACGTACGAAGCAAAGAAGGTTGTCTGCCCACTAGGATTAGAGGTGCAGAAGATACATGCGTGCATCAATGACTGTATCCTCTACCGCGGCGAGGAGTACGAGAATTTGAATGCATGTCCGGTATGCGGTGCATTGAGGTATAAGATCAGGCGAGATGACCCTGGTGAAGTTGAGGACGAGGCGCGCCCCAGGAAGAGAGTTCCTGCGAAGGTGATGTGGTATGCTCCTATAATACCACGGTTGAAACGTTTGTTCCAAAACAAAGAGCATGCCAAGTTGTTGCGATGGCACAAGGAAGACCGTAAGAAAGACGTGATGCTCAGACACCCTGCTGATGGGTCGCAGTGGAGAAAAATTGACAGAGAGTTTCCGACATTTGCAGATGACGCAAGGAACTTAAGATTTGGTCTAAGTACAGATGGCTTTAATCCCTTTGGAGAGCAGAGCTCCAGTCATAGCACCTGGCCTGTGACTCTATGCATCTATAACCTTCCTCCTTGGTTGTGCATGAAGCGGAAGTTCATTATGATGCCAGTACTCATCCAAGGCCCGAAGCAACCCGGCAACGACATTGATGTGTACCTGAGGCCATTAGTTGAAGAACTTTTACAATTGTGGCGCGAAGAAGGTATACGTGTTTGGGATGAGCACAAACAAGATGAATTTGACCTACGAGCATTGCTGTTCGTGACCATCAATGATTGGCCAGCTCTTAGTAACATATCAGGACAGTCAAACAAGGGATACAATGCATGCACACACTGTTTAGGTGATACTGAAAGTATATATCTGGGAAACAAGAATGTGTACCTGGGGCATCGTCGGTTTCTTCCGGAAAGGCACATCGTAAGAAGGAAAGGCAAGCATTTCAAAGGTTTGCCAGATCACCGGCCAAAGCCTAGACGGCCTACTGGGGATGTTATATATGATATGGTAAAGGATTTAAAAGTAATCTTTGGAAAGGGTCTTGGCGGACAATCTGTTCCAAATGATGCTGACGGACACGTGCCGATGTGGAAGAAGAAATCTATATTCTGGGAGTTACCCTATTGGAAAATCCTAGAGGTTCAGTCTGCAATCGACGTGATGCACGTGACGAAAAATATCTGCGTGAACCTACTAAACTTCTTGGGCGTGTATGGGAAGACGAAAAATACACCGGAATCACGGCTGGACCAGCAACATATGCACGAACGAGACAACCTGAATGCAGAGAAGTATCAAGGTCCTTGTCACATCCCGAAAATTCGTCCCTAATTTTAGTGATGTTTTCCCACGTCTGAAAAACTTTTTCGATTTTCAAAACATTTTCTTTGAACCAGATGGTCTTTGACTTGACTTTGGTTTCGCTCTCTTGGAAATTTCCCAACAAATCCCCGACCTTTGCCGACCCCACCATAACTTCATACCATTGTCTTGCCGGTCGAACATTGATTCCATTTGGGAATTCTAAAACCACTCCCATCTGTCCCACCAAAAGCCACCACCCAGTTATAGCTTGAAATAAATTCTACCAAACTACCATATGGTTCCCTCATACATGTACATCACTCCCATGGAAAAATATTTCATAGTCCCATGCAATAATTCCAAGGTTATTCATATTGCCTATTATGCCATCTTCGATTCCGAAATTATCTGGACACCTTCCACTCATCCAAAAATTCTGAAATTTTGGCGAGGTACATGATTTAACCTCCTGAACATTCCACTCCATTGGCCCAACCTCATTTGAGCAATATTTGAGGTACTTCCCTTGTAATGCCTTTTTCTTGCCTAATTGCAATTTCCAAAGCAACCCCTAGCTACAAAAATCATTTGGCATTGCCACTTTGCCAAGCTGACAAGATCCCATACACAACCCCATATCCACAATATTAGGCCAATATAATTTGAGTAGGTGCATTTGGCATACCCATGCCATTAGGGCATTTTTGGACACCAAATTCTTTGACCAACCTCCAGGTACCCAATTGGGCTCAAACTTCACCAACATCCTACATACACCTATCCTAGCCTACCGTGAATTTTGGGGATTTTTCTGAGATGGGGAAGACCTCTGTCATTTCATCGAACACCTGGCGCAACCCCGGTTTTCTGAAAATCTTATACATAAAAGTTTGTCACCTTTGAGTGATTCTAGTTTTGTTGTGTTGGTCTCGTCGTTGCGAACCCAGTGGTGCGACCCGTTTTTCATTTCATGCCCCGAGTCAACGGGAACGAGACGATGTCGCTCGCGTCGCGCTCTGGACATCCCGGACGCACGATTAGGCGTGACCTAAATCTGCCAAGTCCTAATTCCCCGGCACCAGTGAATCCCCTGTGCACCACTGTGCATCCAGCTCGGCCTCCCTATCCAGCCCCCCCGTTCTTATCCCCTCCCCTCTTATCTCCATGGCCATGGACACGTGTGTGGCCACCCCTCCTTGCCCCTGCCTATAAAGACCACTCCCGAGCCCTCTCGCGCGAGCAACATCCTCATTCTCCCCCCTGGAGCTCCTCTACTTCGTTTAGTCATGGGATGGCGGAGCTCTGCTCCGTTTCGGCCGAGGATGTCGCCGTCGGTTCACGGACCACGGCGAGCTCCATACCGAGCCACCCTCCGATTAAACCGGTGGAGTGGTTCCCCTTAGTCTCCTCTACCTCCTAGACAACTCGGTTTGCAAATTGGTGCACCGTGGCCTCGGCACCGTCTCCGCCGGCGGCGGCGAGCTCGCGGGCACGCACCGTGGCGGCAGTCCCTGTGCTCCCCCGGGTCTGTGGCCTCCATCTCCGAAGGCGGCGCGGCGGGGCGGTCCTTCCCGAGCCCTCGGTGTCCGGCGGCGGTGCGCCAGGCGACGGCGGACGGCGGTCGGCGGCCGGCGGCCGAACCGGCCCGAGCCGCGTCGGGCTCACTCCCGCGGGCCATCCGCGCGTAGGAGGCGGCGACTGGCGGCGGCGGCGGAGCGCCCTCCCCGGGCACCGGTGGCCGGCGGCGGGCACCAGGGCAGCGGCGGCGGCCGGTGGGCGAGCCGGCCCGAGCCGCGTCGGCTCCCCCCCCCCCCCCCCCCGTGCACCTCGACGCGGGGATGACGCCTGCCAGCGTGGCGTCCGACAGGCGGGCCCGGCGTGGCCCGGCCGCCACGTCACCCAAGTGGAGGCGCCTCCGCTGGTTTACGTCTTCCCATTCGGAAGACGTATTTTCAGTGGAAAGGCGCGACCAGCCCAGCCCAGCTCGGAAACGGCCCGTTCTGTTTTTTTTTCCGAAGTGAGCAGCAGATAGTTATTCGTCGCCGGGCCATAACTTTTGAACCGTAGCTCCGTTTGAGGTGATTCAAATTTGTAAATTCATAGTTTTAAGAGTTCTATCCAGCGGTATAGGTTTTACATTTTTGTAAAATGTTTATATGCTCAGCACCCGCGTATGCATGTATAGGTGTTCCGCGGTACCGGCAAACCGAGACCCTAACCCGCGACGCGTCCGTGACCTCCAAGCCAAATGGCGTCGATCGTCGAAGGCAAGCTAACCACTTGCTATGAACACTCAAGCGGTGTTTGTTTGTTTGCATTTTACCCTGTCATATCGGTGCATTTTATTGCTTATTATCATCTGTCAACTGTGCGTCACGAGATATCGTGGCTTTGTTTACATTCTGTTAACTGTGCGTCACGAGATATCGTGGCTTTGTTTACAACCGGTCAACTGTGCGTCACGAGATATCGTGGCTTTGTTTTCATTCCTGTAATACGATAAACCCATCAAGTGTGGGTTGAGTTCCGGCCGGCGACTAAATACATGTTGGGCACCGCCCACGTGGATTGAATCTCGCCTACTTTCAGTATTATTATTTCATGTACCTTTACTTTCCTGCAATACGATAAACCCATCATGTGTGGGTTGAGTTCCGGTACCCCGTCTAAATACACGTTGGGTCCTGCCCAGGTGGATTGAAGCGGCTACTTTTCTGTAGAGTTGTGGCGTGCGTTGGACGGTACCATGCACCACTCCCCATTCCGGCGACGATGGACTGGGGAAACCGCCGCAGTCAATGGAATGGAGGAACGGGATCGCGTGGACGCCTCCACTAACTTTTGTAGTCGACCCGTGGCTGTCACTGGTCGGAAGTATCTCCGTCCTCGCCCGGTTGACGCTAACCAATTGTGTTATTTTATTTTCTTTACTCGACCCGTGGCTGCAACTGGCCGGAGACATCTCCGTCCTCGCCCGGTTGGTTTTGTTATCTTTTTTTTTCTCTTACTCGACCTGTGGCTGCTACTGGCCGGAGACATCTCCGCCCTCGCCCGGTTGACCGTGCTATTTTATTTTCGTTACTCGACCTGGGGCTGTTACTGGCCGGAGGCATCTCCGCCATCGCCCGGTTGAATTTATTCATCCTTGCTGAATTATTACATGATTATTATTGCTTATTGCTTGAACTATTGTGTGCAGTTTGCTTCTGTTTCATGTTGACATGATATTATGGTTTTGCATTGGACTAATCTGTTTCATGATGACATGATATTATACTTGTTGTGTTGGACTAATCCTTTATTTTGTTGGACTAATCTTCTGTTGTTTGGACTTGTTGTTGAATAAAACTGACTAAATGAAAACCCCCTCCAAACTTCGATAGGGTCAGTCCATAGTGCCACCAATCTGAACCTTGAACGCACTACCACTGTCGCCCAAATGGGAGAGCCATAGCCTATGTAACCTATCAGGCCTCCTTTGATGCTACCCACTTGGCAAGTCTAGTCGGATACTGCATAGTTGTGGTCGGGGCTAGTCTTGTGAAGGTTCCGGAGCTAGGCGTCGCTCATGAGTTGGGGACGTGCCGGATTCACTTCGTCATAAGACATAAAGTTATGTCGGTAGCTATACAGGGAGTGTCTTGGTAGCGTGAACGGTTATGTAAGTGTATCTTGCCCTAGCTAAGTAAGGTGCACTTAGATGGGTGGTAACTGCAACCTCTCGAGAGTGTATCAACTAGCAGCTAGCCTTGTTCCTAGGTTATGGAACAGTTCAGTGTCGGTCACACTATTGTCCTTTGTCGAGTCCGGAGGTTAAACTTAAGTTCGGTGTGAAAGGAAGATGAACAACCTGATTTCACTAAATGAGCAATAAGCTGATACAGGGAATGTTACTTGAGATGTGGATGGTTACCCGTGTTCAGGGGTGACGGTGTGATCGTTGGGAGCCTAGAGCTAGGCTTGAGCCGACATCAACCGTGCATGCCCAAAGTGGAAACCCGAGGCCAAGTGGGCCTAGCAGTTTGACTGATATGGTAAGGCCGTTGGGCCTAGTGGTGATGACAGGTGAGGTTTAATATTTGGTACCAATGGGTACCCCCGTTATTCGTCACGGGTAAGTTCTCTTGTGTGATCACCGGTATACGATCCAACCCCACCTGGCTTGGACTCTGTGCTGGTGATACCCCTGTTATTTGCTTATGACATGATTTGTAGTGCTGCCTTGTTGCTATCCACTTGGACTGCCGTAAGTAGACACTTGCCATGTTTAGATTATTTCTGTTGCTAGTTATCTGTTGCCTGATTGCTTGACTGTTCATGTCTTGTGGTTGTTTTCTTGCGAGTACGTCACCGTACTCAGACTGGCTTTTCATGTGGCCAGACATTGAGAGGATTTATCTACTACCATAGCAAGGAGATCGAACAGGAGCGTGCTAGGATCAGTAGCCCAGCCAGATGCCTGTGGAATGGAGCCGCACTAAGCCGTTGCCGTATCATTGTCTTCCGCTGCCAGTTAAACTCTGCCCAGTGCCATACTTGGCCTTGATAATTTTTCAAGCCTTTATGGCCATGTAAAACCATTTGTAGCCCTCTGGGCCTGATTGTGTAATGATATTTCTGCTATGTTGCATTGTCGTAATGTGCGGCCGGATATCCTGGGCTGGCGCACGGGGCGACCGCCTCTCTGGTGACATGTGCCAGAGGGGGGTGCCACAGAGCATGGTATCAGAGCACCAGGCTGGCTGTAGACTACCCTAGCATGGAGAGCCCCGCCTTACTTTTGCCCGACAACGACCTGATGGATTTAACCCATATCCGCCTAACCGGCATGGCTGGTGTTGGTCAACAGTATGGTGCAGTAAAACTTGTCCCAATATTACCCAACCAGACTCGCCGGTTTCTTCCTGGAGAAGGAATCGACACTACCCATTAGAATGAAACCCAAGTCCCAGCTACCTATAAAATACCACCCTCGCTTACTATCCTTTGGAACCCAACTCTCTTGAAGCAGATCCCGCCCAGAAATCTTGCGCTCTCCTCTCTCCCAAGTACACTAGCTTGAGTTTTTAGATGGCACCTACCCTTATTTTCGAGACGACCGCTGAGTTTCGCCCCGGTTTTCCACCTTTGTTATGGGAAGCTGCTCGCGATATTATTGGTTGTGTTTCTCGCCCGGTGTACCATGTATATCGGTCTAACCTCTCCTCCTGTGTGAGTGAGTATCATGCCGATGTGTATGTCGGCACAAGTGCCATAGGAAGCGCGACGCCGTTTGTGAGTCAAAGCCACTTCGTGGATTACCCTGAGATGGCGCTCCAAGTTGCAGCTTGGAAATGTCTCGCTCATCTGCGGTACTTTGAAGCCGCGATGGAACCTCCTGCATCTCGCTTTTTCCCGCCAAGATCCCTTGCAAGCCCCAACCATCCCATGGTAAGCATCGAAGTGATGCTCAACTCAACCTTGTCACATCTCGTAGCCTACACCACCGCCTTGGAGAGTATCCTTGTCTACCACTTGGAGGAATGCCATTCCAATAGGCAAGCCCTTGCCCGAGTCCCGCAGCCCACTAACAACAACCCAGCTCCGCAAGGATCAGCAACAATTAAGCTCCAGAAGCCACCACCATCAATGGAAGCTCTGAAGTTTGGACTCGATACTTTCCATCCAGGACCAGCCGCAACCCACAACCTCCGATCCCTTCGCAGCTTTGGCGTTGTGCCAGAAGGCATCCCTGAGACTCTAGCCGTGGAGGCGAGGAGCCTAGTGGATACCAAGCTTTGCTTAGGACCAAACCTGCAGGCTCCTGAAGGCAGCAAAGTGAATGAAGCCCAGACCAAGTCCCCACCAAGTGAGGAGTCCTAAGTTTGTAGGTGAGAGTTGTAAGGTTGGCTGTTCTTCTGTGTTTGCTTGTATCGCATGTTAGCTTGGCAGCTGTTATGGGACTTGTTATTTCAACTCCGTGTGAAAACTTAATGTTTGCTCGCTTGTTAACTACTTGCTTGACGTGCGTCAAAACACCATGCCCTTTCTTCCAAAAAAAAAGTTTGAACATATGACAGAACATCTAAAACAGGACGTGTATGTGAACCAACACACATATGCCCACCTGTAAAATTTACACACCATTTGAATGGGATATTATTTTCTAGTACGAAAAATATTTTGGTGTGTTGCTCGACTCTAACCATTAAGTGGATATATTTGTGGATGCACTGTACCCATGGTTCCCCGCTCACTTGATAATTCATGTGTAGATCTGGTTTGATTTGCCATGCTTGTGTTGGTTGAACTAAAAACCTTAGATTTAATCTTATAACAATAGTGGCACATCCTATGCTGATTGATTGCGTGAGCCCCTGCCATGCCATCCTTAGAATGCATGAGTGTGATATGAATGTCATGCTTTGATAATGTTTGTTTTAGTAAAATATCCTGTTGAGCGTTAAACTCTAATATCTTGTAGAAAAAGTTTTAAAATATTTTAAATATAGGGTATATTAAACCTTACAAGAAATATCTTGTATAACCCCGGGAATCTCTTTTAAGTCTCCGAATCTCGGGACGAGATTCTTTTTAAGGGGGAAGGTTTGTCACATCCCGAAAATTCGTCCCTAATTTTAGTGATGTTTTCCCACGTCTGAAAAACTTTTTCGATTTTCAAAACATTTTCTTTGAACCAGATGGTCTTTGACTTGACTTTGGTTTCGCTCTCTTGGAAATTTCCCAACAAATCCCCGACCTTTGCCGACCCCACCATAACTTCATACCATTGTCTTGCCGGTCGAACATTGATTCCATTTGGGAATTCTAAAACCACTCCCATCTGTCCCACCAAAAGCCACCACCCAGTTATAGCTTGAAATAAATTCTACCAAACTACCATATGGTTCCCTCATACATGTACATCACTCCCATGGAAAAATATTTCATAGTCCCATGCAATAATTCCAAGGTTATTCATATTGCCTATTATGCCATCTTCGATTCCGAAATTATCTGGACACCTTCCACTCATCCAAAAATTCTGAAATTTTGGCGAGGTACATGATTTAACCTCCTGAACATTCCACTCCATTGGCCCAACCTCATTTGAGCAATATTTGAGGTACTTCCCTTGTAATGCCTTTTTCTTGCCTAATTGCAATTTCCAAAGCAACCCCTAGCTACAAAAATCATTTGGCATTGCCACTTTGCCAAGCTGACAAGATCCCATACACAACCCCATATCCACAATATTAGGCCAATATAATTTGAGTAGGTGCATTTGGCATACCCATGCCATTAGGGCATTTTTGGACACCAAATTCTTTGACCAACCTCCAGGTACCCAATTGGGCTCAAACTTCACCAACATCCTACATACACCTATCCTAGCCTACCGTGAATTTTGGGGATTTTTCTGAGATGGGGAAGACCTCTGTCATTTCATCGAACACCTGGCGCAACCCCAGTTTTCTGAAAATCTTATACATAAAAGTTTGTCACCTTTGAGTGATTCTAGTTTTGTTGTGTTGGTCTCGTCGTTGCGAACCCAGTGGTGCGACCCGTTTTTCATTTCATGCCCCGAGTCAACGGGAACGAGACGATGTCGCTCGCGTCGCGCTCTGGACATCCCGGACGCACGATTAGGCGTGACCTAAATCTGCCAAGCCCTAATTCCCCGGCACCAGTGAATCCCCTGTGCACCACTGTGCATCCAGCTCGGCATCCCTATCCAGCCCCCCCGTTCTTATCCCCTCCCCTCTTATCTCCATGGCCATGGACACGTGTGTGGCCACCCCTCCTTGCCCCTGCCTATAAAGACCACTCCCGAGCCCTCTCGCGCGAGCAACATCCTCATTCTCCCCCCTGGAGCTCCTCTACTTCGTTTAGTCGTGGGATGGCGGAGCTCTGCTCCGTTTCGGCCGAGGATGTCGCCGTCGGTTCACGGACCACGGCGAGCTCCATACCGAGCCACCCTCCGATTAAACCGGTGGAGTGGTTCCCCTTAGTCTCCTCTACCTCCTAGACAACTCGGTTTGCAAATTGGTGCACCGTGGCCTCGGCACCGTCTCCGCCGGCGGCGGCGAGCTCGTGGGCACGCACCGTGGCGGCAGTCCCTGTGCTCCCCCGGGTCTGTGGCCTCCATCTCCGAAGGCGGCGCGGCGGGGCGGTCCTTCCCGAGCCCTCGGTGTCCGGCGGCGGTGCGCCAGGCGACGGCGGACGGCGGTCGGCGGCCGGCGGCCGAACCGGCCCGAGCCGCGTCGGGCTCACTCCCGCGGGCCATCCGCGCGTAGGAGGCGACGACTGGCGGCGGCGGCGGAGCGCCCTCCCCGGGCACCGGTGGCCGGCGGCGGGCACCAGGGCAGCGGCGGCGGCCGGTGGGCGAGCCGGCCCGAGCCGCGTCGGCTCCCCCCCCCCGTGCACCTCGACGCGGGGATGACGCCTGCCAGCGTGGCGTCCGACAGGCGGGCCCGGCGTGGCCCGGCCGCCACGTCACCCAAGTGGAGGCGCCTCCGCTGGTTTACGTCTTCCCCTTCGGAAGACGTATTTTCAGTGGAAAGGCGCGACCAGCCCAGCCCAGCTCGGAAACGGCCCGTTCTGTTTTTTTTTTCCGAAGTGAGCAGCATATAGTTATTCGTCGCCGGGCCATAACTTTTGAACCGTAGCTCCGTTTGAGGTGATTCAAATTTGTAAATTCATAGTTTTAAGAGTTCTATCCAGCGGTATAGGTTTTACATTTTTGTAAAATGTTTATATGCTCAGCACCCGCGTATGCATGTATAGGTGTTCCGCGGTACCGGCAAACCGAGACCCTAACCCGCGACGCGTCCGTGACCTCCAAGCCAAATGGCGTCGATCGTCGAAGGCAAGCTAACCACTTGCTATGAACACTCAAGCGGTGTTTGTTTGTTTGCATTTTACCCTGTCATATCGGTGCATTTTATTGCTTATTATCATCTGTCAACTGTGCGTCACGAGATATCGTGGCTTTGTTTACATTCTGTTAACTGTGCGTCACGAGATATCGTGGCTTTGTTTACAACCGGTCAACTGTGCGTCACGAGATATCGTGGCTTTGTTTTCATTCCTGTAATACGATAAACCCATCAAGTGTGGGTTGAGTTCCGGCCGGCGACTAAATACATGTTGGGCACCGCCCACGTGGATTGAATCTCGCCTACTTTCAGTATTATTATTTCATGTACCTTTACTTTCCTGCAATACGATAAACCCATCATGTGTGGGTTGAGTTCCGGTACCCCGTCTAAATACACGTTGGGTCCTGCCCAAGTGGATTGAAGCGGCTACTTTTCTGTAGAGTTGTGGCGTGCGTTGGACGGTACCATGCACCACTCCCCATTCCGGCGACGATGGACTGGGGAAACCGCCGCAGTCAATGGAATGGAGGAACGGGATCGCGTGGACGCCTCCACTAACTTTTGTAGTCGACCCGTGGCTGTCACTGGTCGGAAGTATCTCCGTCCTCGCCCGGTTGACGCTAACCAATTGTGTTATTTTATTTTCTTTACTCGACCCGTGGCTGTAACTGGCCGGAGACATCTCCGTCCTCGCCCGGTTGGTTTTGTTATCTTTTTTTTTCTCTTACTCGACCTGTGGCTGCTACTGGCCGGAGACATCTCCGCCCTCGCCCGGTTGACCGTGCTATTTTATTTTCGTTACTCGACCTGGGGCTGTTACTGGCCGGAGGCATCTCCGCCATCGCCCGGTTGAATTTATTCATCCTTGCTGAATTATTACATGATTATTATTGCTTATTGCTTGAACTATTGTGTGCAGTTTGCTTCTGTTTCATGTTGACATGATATTATGGTTTTGCATTGGACTAATCTGTTTCATGATGACATGATATTATACTTGTTGTGTTGGACTAATCCTTTATTTTGTTGGACTAATCTTCTGTTGTTTGGACTTGTTGTTGAATAAAACTGACTAAATGAAAACCCCCTCCAAACTTTGATAGGGTCAGTCCATAGTGCCACCAATCTGAACCTTGAACGCACTACCACTGTCGCCCAAATGGGAGAGCCATAGCCTATGTAACCTATCAGGCCTCCTTTGATGCTACCCACTTGGCAAGTCTAGTCGGATACTGCATAGTTGTGGTCGGGGCTAGTCTTGTGAAGGTTCCGGAGCTAGGCGTCGCTCATGAGTTGGGGACGTGCCGGATTCACTTCGTCATAAGACATAAAGTTATGTCGGTAGCTATACAGGGAGTGTCTTGGTAGCATGAACGGTTATGTAAGTGTATCTTGCCCTAGCTAAGTAAGGTGCACTTAGATGGGTGGTAACTGCAACCTCTCGAGAGTGTATCAACTAGCAGCTAGCCTTGTTCCTAGGTTATGGAACAGTTCAGTGTCGGTCACACTATTGTCCTTTGTCGAGTCCGGAGGTTAAACTTAAGTTCGGTGTGAAAGGAAGATGAACAACCTGATTTCACTAAATGAGCAATAAGCTGATACAGGGAATGTTACTTGAGATGTGGATGGTTACCCGTGTTCAGGGGTGACGGTGTGATCGTTGGGAGCCTAGAGCTAGGCTTGAGCCGACATCAACCGTGCATGCCCAAAGTGGAAACCCGAGGCCAGTGGGCCTAGCAGTTTGACTGATATGGTAAGGCCGTTGGGCCTAGTGGTGATGACAGGTGAGGTTTAATATTTGGTACCAATGGGTACCCCCGTTATTCGTCACGGGTAAGTTCTCTTGTGTGATCACCGGTATACGATCCAACCCCACCTGGCTTGGACTCTGTGCTGGTGATACCCCTGTTATTTGCTTATGACATGATTTGTAGTGCTGCCTTGTTGCTATCCACTTGGACTGCCGTAAGTAGACACTTGCCATGTTTAGATTATTTCTGTTGCTAGTTATCTGTTGCCTGATTGCTTGACTGTTCATGTCTTGTGGTTGTTTTCTTGCGAGTACGTCACCGTACTCAGACTGGCTTTTCATGTGGCCAGACATTGAGAGGATTTATCTACTACCATAGCAAGGAGATCGAACAGGAGCGTGCTAGGATCAGTAGCCCAGCCAGATGCCTGTGGAATGGAGCCGCACTAAGCCGTTGCCGTATCATTGTCTTCCGCTGCCAGTTAAACTCTGCCCAGTGCCATACTTGGCCTTGATAATTTTTCAAGCCTTTATGGCCATGTAAAACCATTTGTAGCCCTCTGGGCCTGATTGTGTAATGATATTTCTGCTATGTTGCATTGTCGTAACGTGCGGCCGGATATCCTGGGCTGGCGCACGGGGCGACCGCCTCTCTGGTGACATGTGCCAGAGGGGGGTGCCACAGTCCTGCCAGCTACGCTCTTACCAAAGAAGAGAAGAAGATCTTTTTTGAAGTACTAAACAGTATCAAGGTCCCGTCAGGCTTCTCGTCGAATATAAAGGGAATAATTAACATGACAGAGTTGAAGTTTCAGAACCTAAAGTCTCATGACTGCCACGTGATTATGACACAATTACTTCCGATTGCACTGAGGGGGCTCCTGCCGGAAAATGTTCGAGTTCCCATTGTTAAGCTATGTGCATTCCTCAATGCAATTTCTCAGAAGGTCATCAATCCAGTAACTCTGCCGGATTTACAGAAGGAAGTGGTCCTATATCTTGTCAGCTTCGAGTTGGTGTTCCCACCCTCCTTCTTCAATATTATGACGCACCTCATAGTTCATCTAGTCGAAGAGATTTTCGTTCTCGGTCCCGTATTTCTACACAACATGTTCCCCTTTGAGAGGTTCATGGGAGTCCTAAAGAAGTACGTTCATAACCGTGCTAGGCCAGAAGGAAGCATATCCAAGGGCTATGGAACAGAGGAGGTCATTGAGTTTTGTGTTGATTTTATTCCTAACCTCAAGGCAATCGGGGTCCTCAATCACGCTATGAGGGGAGACTACGGGGAAAGGCACGCTGGGAAAGAAAGCAATAATATGTATGGACGGGCATTCTTATAGTCAAGCACACTACACGGTTCTACATAATTCCAGCTTGGTGGCTCCATATATCGAGGAACATAAGAATATTCTACGTTTGAACTTCCCAGAGCAATCTAAATATTAGATTGATGAAGAACACGTGAAGAATTTCGGAGGTTGGTTGCGAACACGTCTCTTTAATGACAGCACTGTTGGAGAACAGCTATACTTGTTGGCCAATGCACCATCTTCGACTATATTGACTTATCAAGGGTATGAGATAAATGGAAATACATTTTACACGACCAATCAAGATAAAAAGAGCACCAACCAAAACAGTGGTATCCGCTTTGATGCAACAAACAGCAATGGGCAAAAGGACACATATTATGGTTACATAGAGGAGATATGGGAACTTGAATATGGACCATTTTTTAAAGTCCCTTTGTTCAAGTGCAAATGGTTCAACCTGACAGGCGGGGTACATGTAGACCCGAAGTACGGAATAACTACAGTGGATATGCAGAATCTTGGATACGACACCGAACCATTCGTCCTAGCCAGTGAAGTGGCTCAGGTTTTCTATGTGAAGGACATGTCTAGCAGACCGAAGAAAAGAAAAGATAAGCAAGCAGTGAATGCATCGTACGACGTCGAGCCAAAGCGCCACATAGTTCTTTCAGGGAAAGAAGCATCGTGGGAGTGGAGGACAAGACAGACATGTCAGAAGATTACAATAAGTTTGATGAAATTCCCCCCTTCACAGTGAAAATTGACCCAACCATCGCGTTGAATGATGAAGATTGTCCATGGATACGACGCGATAAGAAGAAAAAATGACAGACACGAAGAAGTGTTGAATGATGTTGATGTATTGTGGTCATTTGTAATAATGTATGAGATATTTATTTATCCTAACTTGTTCTATACATATGTGTAATAATTGGTAGAATTTTGTTTTGACTGTTAAAAAGTTGAGGGTTTTTCATTAAATATTTAAAATGTTAAATATATTTATCCTAACCTCGGATTTTATTAGTACAACGGTTTTACTCAACTCATCTATTTAAATGTTCAATATATATAACATATTCATATTTACATTTGGAAACATGTAAAGTTTATAAAATATGAACATTTGAAAACATTCATAAAATGAAGAAAAAAATACAAACGGCCGTTTAGTCCCGGTCCGTGGCTACAACCGGGACTAAAGGCCATTTTCGGGCCGCTGCGAAACTTAGCGCGCCAAAAAGCCCACCTTTAGTCCCGGTCCGTGACACCAACCGGGACTATAGGGGTCTTTAGTCCCGGTTGGTGTCACGGACCGGGACTAAAGGCCGATTTGAGCCTACTTGGTCCCTCTCCGCGGATTTCTTCCCCATTTTTGCCGCCAGGCCCAAGACGCAGACGCCTCCGGGCTCCTCTCACGCGACGACGCCGCCAGGCTGCCAAAATCTGCCGCCGCCGCCGCCGTCGCTCGCGTCCCTCTTCCTCGCCGCCGTCCCCCGCGCGCTCCGCCTAAGGTACGGCCCTCTCAAACTCTAGATCGGCGCGGCGGTGGTCCGATGGCACGAACCCTAGCTAGAATCGGCGGCGGCGGTGGTCCGATGGCACGAACCCTAGCTAGAATCGGCGGCGGTGGTCCGGTGACCTTAAATCGGCGGCGGGGACAGTTCGTAGATAGGAAATAAACTTCATTACATTGCTTAGTTCATTACATTTACTTAGGGGGGGAGGGGGAGGTCCTAGCTAGTCCTCGTCGCCCTCCTCGTCGGAGAGGACGACGTACGGTGGTGCCTCCCACAGATGCGCCGGCGGCTGCTGCTGCTGCTCCATGGGGACGTCCCGCGGCGGCGTCCCTGGCTCCTCCAGGATGGCGTCCTGGGGCTCCTCCGGCGGCAGCTGGGGCACAGTCGTGAATACCCACGACTGCCCGAACAGCTCCGGTGGGAATCTCACCGGCTCCTGGTACTCCTCCTCCGGCGGGTCGTAGGCCTCCTCCTCCTGGGCGAGGGCCTGCACCCAGTCCAGCCCCGGCTGTCCCTGTGGCGGAGGCGGGGGTGGAGGCGGTCCCTGCGGCGGCAGACCGTGCGGCGGCGGCGGCGGCAGTGCGTCCTGCACCACCATCTCCCAGCGGCGGCGCTCGTCGTCGACGAAGGCCTGCCGGGACGCCGCCATGGCTGCCTTCATGGCGTCGTCGACGTCGTCGTCCTCGTCCATGGGGGCGGCCTCGCCGTCGGAGTCGACCTCCAACCATTGGTCGAGGTCGTCCATCCCCTCCGGGAGCGCCGGGTACTCCGTGCGCTCCACCGGCGGCACCGGGGCCGGCGCGAAGTAGCTCCGGCGGCGCTCGTCGTGCTCCTCCCGGAACCATTGGTCCCAGTAGGGGGAGCCCGGCGCGTACGCCGGGTCGTCGAGGAGGTGATTGGGGAGGAGGCTGCGNCCTTCATGGCGTCGTCGATGTTGTCGTCCTCGTCCATGGGGGCGGCCTCGCCGTCGGAGTCGACCTCCAACCATTGGTCGAGGTCGTCCATCCCCTCCGGGAGCGCCGGGTACTCCGTGCGCTCCACCGGCGGCACCGGGGCCAGCGCGAAGTAGCTCCGCGACGCTCGTCGTGCTCCTCCCGGAACCATTGGTCCCAGTAGGGGGAGCCCGGCGCGTACGCCGGGTCGTCGAGGAGGTGATTGGGGAGGAGGCTGCGCCGGCGTGCGATCTCCACCGCCCTGGCCATGGGGTCGGTCGGGATCGGCGGCACCGGAATCCGTTGCGGATTCAGGTGCCAGTTGTCCGGGAGGTGGACGTCCGACCAGCGCACCGGGACGGCGTTCTCCCAGTGCCACTGCGCCTCCTCCACCCGGACGTACCGGCGGTAGCGCTTCTTCTTGGCGGCCGGCCCGCCGGCCTGCGGACCGGCACGACGCGGGTCCGCGCCGACGATGCGCACTCCGCGCGGCGCCGACGATGGTGGTGGTGGAGGAGGAGCAAGGGGAGGCAGTCCAGCGCCCCGGCGACGGCCGGAGCGGCCAGAGCCCGAGCCGCTGGACTCGGACTGGTGCTTGCCGCCTGGCCACCACCGCTTCGACATTGCTCCGGCTCCGGCGAGGGCGAGGGCTAGGACTAGGGCTAGGGCACGTTCGATGGAGTGTGGGGAGGGCGGCGGGGCCGGCTGTGTGAGGTCGCCATCGCGCACGGCCGGGGTTTAAAAAGGACGGGGGCCGCGTCCACCGTGGCCAGCATTGACTGCGGGACGGGAAGCCGAGGAGGCCGTCCAGTCGCTGGCAGGTGGGCCAGGAGCATTGACTGCGGGGCTCGGACGGTTGGGTGGCGGGGGAGACGAGGGAACGTGGCGGCCGGGTGGCGGTTCCCACGCGCGACGTGGCCGAGTGGGCTGACCGCGCGGCGGTTGGGTGGCGGGGTGGCCGGGTCGCTGGCTGGTGGGCCAGCCTTGGCCACGTGCTACTGGCCAGTGGGTGGACGCGGGGGCTGGATTTTTCTAAGGGACCAGCCGCTACTGGCCAGGTGCCGGGCCACATATTTTTTAAAGGACCAGGGTGCTGATTTTTCTAAAGGACCAGCCGCTAGCCAGGTGCCTGGCCCTATTTTTTTTTCAGGACCAAGGGCTGTCATTTTATGTGACAAAGTTGCACAATGCCACCCCTAATTATTTTGGGGTGTCATTTATGTGTAATTCTATGTCAAAAAAATTACAAACACATATAATTGATTGCAGGTACATTGAGCTATGGCGGACATTTCCTTAATTAGAGACGAGGAGCATGAAGATAAAATGCAACGAATAATCTATGCGAGTGCCCGTGAAGAAGGCGGTGGAGATGATGATGGACAACAAGGCGGTGGAGAAGATGATGGACGACAAGGCGATGAAGATGATGATTTCAGCTCACAATTTCTGAACGACTGCGGTGAGGGACTTCTGTTTGACGATGAAGCGCCCTTAACGACAAACTCCGGCGAGGTATATACATATATTATATAGGCTGACAATTGATCGATCGATCATGTATATATATGCATTTGTTAATTGCACGTGTTAATTAACGATTCATTTTCCAGCCCTCTGGATCGAGCAAATCTGTAAATAATGTTCCTCCTCGAGGCCTGACGAAGAGGATGGCCAGCGATGCTCCGAGGCTAACGATAGAGGAAGTTTCTCAGAGTGGCGAACCGCTGGCACCCATAGCGACCTGTCGTAAATTTGTAAATCAAGCTGGAGTCATTGTTAGGGACATTCTCCCGATCACCATTGCAGAATGGCATAAGCCGAAGGGTGTGGATGAGGATGATGCTTGTTATGTCCATGATCATACGAAAGAATTGCTTTTCGATACGCTCATGATACATTTCAACATACCAGAAGGCAAGACGGAGAAAGTGAAGGAGTGGACTCTTAAGAAGATGGCCACACAATTCCAGAGCTGGAAGAAAACACTATGGAGAAAGTATGAAGATGAAGATCCAGCTAATTTCACCGGAGCACTCGAGAAGATAAAACATTCCTGGCCCACATTCAAGGCGTACAAGAATTCCTCTACTGTCGTGGCTCGATCGGTCGTAAATAAGAGAAATGCTGGGAAGAAGGAATACCACCATAGGTTGGGTACAGGTGGCTACAAGTCTGCCATTCCCAAATGGTTAGCCTTTGAAGCGGAACTGGTTGCTAAAGGGATCACTCCACAGACTTTGAACTGGCCCGAGAGGGCCAAGTTTTGGTTGTTCGCGCATGGCGCAGTGTTGGACCCAGAGACGGGGTTGATTGTTGCAAAGGGAAAATGGAAGAAAAAGGTTGAAACAATCGTTCTGTTGCTTATTGACGCAATAGATAAAGTTCGAAAGGGAGAGTACCATCCCGAGAGAGAGAACGACGAGCTGACACTCGCACTGGGGAATCCCGAACACAACGGACGATTACGAGGCTTTCCCGGCGGTACCAACTTGAAGGAAGGGTTTCCGGACTGTGCTGACAGTTATAGAAGCCGTGGGAGAAAGAAGCAGAAGGAGTTAGACCGTTTATCAGAATTGGAGCGCATGGTTTCCGGACTGCGCTGTCAGATTGACTCAATCAGCCAGCACCGGGCACCTGATCAACAGCAGCAACAAGTCGACGTCGTCCAAGAACCGCGAAGAAGCAGCGTGGGTTCCACGCCGCTACAAGTATCTGCCGCAATAATAGAACAGCCGGCGGCTCACTACCCCGTGGATGATATCACGGAGAAGACGGAGTGTGAGCTTCATATGTTAATGAAGAACATATCCTTCAAGGTGGCGGTCGGCTATGCGTTACCAAACGAACCTGGAGCAAGCTACCATCTTGGTCAGATTCCAGCTGGCTATGCTTGTGTCGGGGTGGATGCTATTATACCGGGATTTGAGGCACTTGAGCTTGACTATCCTGGAGGTGACGATGAGACGACACTGGGACAAGTCAAGCACGGTTTCGTTCTATGGAACAAGAAATACATCGTGCTTCCAGGCTCAGCACCAAGGCCACCGACTCCTCCAAGTAGAAGTCCACCACCTACAAGTCCACCCTTCCTACCCCAGAGGGACCCCAGCGCGAGTCCGTCTCCATCTCCAGCTACACCAGTACGGTCTCCATCTCCAGCTACACCAGCACGGTCTCCATCTCCAGAGCCAGTCCAGCGGTCTCCATCTCCAGAGCCAGTCCAGCGGTCTCCGCCTTATAAGTGGTTTGATGCGAAGAGGGCCGTTAATGGTTCGCCTCCTAAGAAGAGACAGAAAAAGCCGCAAAAAGTGAAGACTCCTGAGAAGTTACCTTACGAGAGGACTGTCGAGGAATCCGAAGTCATCAGGAGGGCCAAGGTTAAAGCCCATTTTACAAAGAAACCGCCCCCGGAAGAACTACCCAGCATCAAAGGGCTTCCTCGTGACAAACTACATCACACTATTAGGTGCTTATACAACCCTCCACCAAGGCCGTCATCAGACTATGAGCGCTCTATTGAAAAGTCATACGACTCGGTGTTGGAGAACCGGAAATGCGGGAAACAGATAGCCCAGCTGGGACAACAAGCTACGCAATCGCTCCCTCCGCTTAAGGTACTTACCGACAAAGACGCCCACCGTATGGTACCTCAGGGAAGTGTCCGCCACTTCCCTGAGGAACCTTATAGGGTGCCTTATCGATATGTTCAAGGCAAGTCTTTGGTCACAACTGAGGTGGCCAAGTTACTACCAACAAGGATACGTCAGTTGAATTCATGGTACATGAAAGTCGCAAAGAAAGGTATAATAGGTATCATGGCAAAAGTTAGAAAGGAGGAACACTTCTACGATGACTACGGTGTGCAAATTGATTTCTCCGAACTTTTCCAATTATACAATGGTTTACCCCTCGATAAAGCAATCATCAGTATCTTTTGTCTGTAAGTTATTTATTTTTGTAATTTAATTAAGTCTTTATATATATATAGCTCACAGCACATTCTAATTTTGGTACGCTATTTGTGCAGAAAGAAGATGATCGACTACAAAAGGGAAATAATAAAACCGGTGGAGATTGGTTTCATGGATCCTAATGTTATTCATGAAGTGAGCATAAGGAAGAAACCACAAGTTGTAAAGGCCGGAGTAATGATAGAGGCTTTCAAGCGACACCAAGACAAAAAAGAAATATTTCTTCCTTACAACTTCAAGTAAGTGTTACTAATTGCTTGTACACATTCTATTTTTGCTCACCCGGTATCTTAAGTCTAATTGATGAGTTATATGCGCATGCCTCTGTATGTAAATTTGCAGCTACCACTTTATTCTCGTGGTCATTAGATATCACCAGGGAATAATTGAAGTCTACGACTCATTAAGGGGAGATCCTAGAGAGTACAAGAGCTTGTTTGATGTCATGAAAGAGTAATTTAAATTCTTATCACATTACTATACCGACCTCTCTTTCATTCATTTCGTGATATCAAGTAATTAATTAATAACAGATGTTTTGTTCTTTCTTTGTCGAGTAGAGCATGGTAGACATTCGTCAAGGAAGTACCCGGTAAATGGCACGAGAAGCTGGTATGGACTCTGAACCAAGTAAGTAGTACTATAGCTATATCCATGAATTAATGTAGTTTGCAATACCATTACCAAACTTAATGTGTTGAATTCTATTCTCGAACAGTGGTGTCTGGAACAGCCAGAAGGGACCCTCTTATGTGGGTACTACGTTTGCGAGTACATTCATAGGATGACTTATGAAAAATTCGAAAATCGAAGAAACGCAGAGATACGTAATTATACATTGTTCACAAGTTTTTTTTGACAAAATAATATGCATATCAATTGTGTGGAGTTTCATTCATAATTGTTTAATTTTCTCCTTCTTTTAAAGATTGTAAGGAAGCGGGCCGGCCTCCTACCAGATGACCGTATAAGAGCAATTGGGGAGGAGCTGGCGGGATTTCTTCTTGATGATGTCATACCTGAAAATTCAGAGCACTATTATCTACATATATAAATGTACTATGATTTCATGCATGTATAATTAATGCATTTGAGTACTTTGTGTACGGAAACGTGACGACAAATTCATGTGTTACAATTAATTTGTAAGTGTGTTATATATATGCATCAACGTGTGATCATAGTACAATATAATTTATATCGACGTATCGACGTGTTTCCGAAACTATCCAAAACCCCGGCACTAAACACACACGACAGCCGGTCCGTGCAATTCTGAAAAAAATTATAAAAGAAAAAAAAAGGCCTAACGGTAGTCCCGGTCCGTGTTACGGACCGGGACTAAAGACATCCAGCCCGCGGGCTCGCCCGTGGCCACGTGGGAGGCACTCTAATCCCGGTTCGTAGCCAACCGGGACTATAGGGGGGGGTGCTCTAGTCCCGATTTGGTAGTCCGGGTTGCCCAGCCGGGACTAGAGGCCGTCTGGAACCGGGACTACTGCCCCGTTTTCCACTAGTGATAACACAAGCATGTAGTGGGCGAGGTTGCAACTGTTGAAGGTGGCTGGCCAGGGCGTACCGTAGCTGCTCCGGGTGGTGGACAAGCTCGTGTCTGGCGGTTGTTGTGAGGAGGGATCAAGGCGGCAGCGCAGGGAGGACGCGCATAAACTCCTTTTCCTCCTGTGGATCTAAAGGCCTGTTCAGATGCGGGGCTGGCGGGTGGCGGCGCCGGTGCCGCGTGCTCTACAACCATGTATGATGTACGTGCAGAGGGAGAACTGAGAGACACGAGAAAGAGGAGAGAGCGGTCTCATCTACTCCGGCCGCCCTATATGTGTCGTCGCCGTCAACCTTGAAGCTCCCGCCGGCATGTGTTCGTGGGGAGCAGCGTGCGCGGATGGAGAAGGCTGAGAAACCAGGGCACAGGCGCCGTCGGCGCGGCCACCATGTAGCGCTGGGTCGGTGACCTCCCCCGGGATCGCTGCCTGATGCGACGCCCCATCAGCTCGTGGGGCAGAGTTTCTTCGGTCGTGCGGGTCGGGCCTCACGCCAAAATAACGTTTCGTCGCGAGCATTTCCTTGATTGCGGGTTGATTTTCAAAGTATTTAGGGGTTTTCTACAATAATGCCGCGACGTACGTCCGGTCGTTTTGCAATTTAATAGTAGGGCCTACTGCTCCAATACTCCGTAACCATACCCAATGAACTGAGGACATTGCAGAAAACGCAAAATACCAAGTTCATTTAGACAATAACACAAGCATGTAGTGGGCGAGGTTGCAACTGTTGAAGGTGGCTGGCCAGGGCGTACCGTAGCTGCTCCAGGTGGTGGACAAGCTCGTGTCTGGCGGTTGTTGTGAGGAGGGATCAAGGCGGCAGCGCAGGGAGGACGCGCATAAACTCCTTTTCCTCCTGTGGATCTAAAGGCCTGTTCAGATGCGGGGCTGGCGGGTGGCGGCGCCGGTGCCGCGTGCTCTACAACCATGTATGATGTACGTGCAGAGGGAGAACTGAGAGACGCGAGAAAGAGGAGAGAGCGGTCTCATCTATGGAAGACATATTTGACTCCAGTGGGAAATCAAGAGTAATCAGTTGGACCATAGCTCAAAGACAAGAGTTTTGCACTGCCCACAAAAGTTTTTTTTAAGGGTGGTAGCCCACCCACTTGTCCAAAACCCCGAACCCATCTTTCTTTCTAGCCTCTCCGAATCTCGGGGACGAGATTCCTTTTAAGGGTGGTAGTATGTAACATCCCAAGATTTTCAAATTTTTGAAAAATCAGAAAAATCAAAAACTTTTTGAAAATTATTATATTTTGTTTTGGAAATCCAAAATCATGCATGCATTCATCTTTTTCTTGGCTTGTTGCATTCAAATTTTCTAAAGTTGGAATTCTATTTCCACTTTAAACCCTATTTGAGAAAATGATAAAAAGGGGCCTAGTATGCTCTCTTAAATATTTTGACTTTTATGGATGTATTTGATGGCCAAGCATTATGCCAAAGTGTTCTATTTGCAATAAGTTTCCTAAAAAGTATTTTCTCAAATTGTTTGCAAAGGTTTTAAATATAATTTGAACTTGGTTTAAAAATTTGTAATTAATTATTTTGCCTAAAAATATAAATAATTTTATCTATATTTTCTTTTAAAAAATGGCCTTTAAAAGCCATTTAAATGCCAGTGGCATTTTTGTAAATAAAAAGTGTGTAAAATATTTTCCAAATGAGTTATCCTAGTAAAGATTTTTATTACAAGTTTTTACAAATTTATTTCATAATTTTTGGACTTGTATTTTTGAAGCTATTAAAAGATTTCAGAAGAGAAATAAAAGAAAAAGAAAAATGATGACGTCATGCTGACGTCATCCGACCTTCCTGCTCCCGCTAGTGGCCATTCATGGCCGAAACCCCCCGTACTCAAATCCCACTCAAATCCGGCCATCAAGCCACCCCCTCCACCTCCCATGACGCCCCTCTTAAGCCCCTCCATCTCCTCTCCCTTCGCCCCATTCTTTTCCCACCCGAGAGCCCCCAGGCCGCCCCCTTTTGAGCTCACCGTTCCGCCACGGTCCGCCGCCGTCGACCACGGTTTCCGGCCAACTCCGGCGTCCCCGTACCCTCTCGCTACCCCCTTTCTCTCTATCTCTTTGTCGCGCACCTGATTGACACCTTTTGGCGTCCTTTTGCTCCCCAGGACGACGAGTACATCATCGACCTCGCCCGGCCGCCGCCTCCTCCAACTCCGGCGAGGAATTGAAGGAGCACCGAAGCACCCCAGCACCGACGACCGCGCCACCAAGTTCACCTCGACGCCCTGGACGACTGGGTAACAAAAGCCCCCTCCCTAACCCTCTAGTTTCGTCGGAACGGCCCTGCGCGCGCCGTCGCCACCGTCGGCCACCGGCCACCAAACCCTAGCGCCGCCCGATCCCGGTCGATCTATCCTGAGCCGTTGGATCTATATCCTACGGACACGTTTTATTTCTTTTACCGAAACGGTACCGACAAATCAGAGGCCGCCACGTCATCGCCTAGTCAGCTGCCCCGTCAGATCCAGTCAGCGCATCGTCAGCAGCCAGTCAGCGCCCAGTCAGCGCCCAGTCAGCAGAGGATTTTCTGGGATTTTCCCGAATTAGAGTTATTTAGCAGTTTTGCAGAAAAACCCCTGTAACTTAGATCTATCATAACTTTTTATTGGCTTGGCCAAATTCAAATATTTTTATATATTTGAAATCCTTAGAACCAGTAGAATCTTTCTGGCATTTTAAGTTTTATGTTTTGACAAGTTTAAATTTATTCAAAATTCAAATGTGATATTTGAGTAATTTTGGCATATCTTTAGTTTAAAAATAGCTTTTTGAGTAAATCCAATTGGGTTAGTTTAGTTTTGAAGTCCTCTGTCCAGTAAGACCACTCCCATATTTTCTGTATTTATTTTGTTTAACAGTAGTTTTAAATTAGTGTTTATGCCCTTTTTGGGATTTGTTTTGTATGGTTGTTAAAGTAAAAATGGTTTTAAATGCTTTTTGACTTCATGCATATTGTTACAAACCAGAAAACTTAATGTGGTATTTTTCTTGTCATTTCAAATGCATTTCATACATTGCATATTTTATTGTATTGTTATTTTGTTTGTATGTTTATTTGGGTGTTTGCAATCTTGTTAGATTATTCGGAGAGTCACGAAGACTTTGGTGGTTGATGCTCCTGTCACTCTTGTTGCCAAGGCAAGTGGCACACTTGCATATCTTTGTCCTATTAATTTGATATATGCATGTTGTAGTTTTTACTTAGAAAATTGCACGATAGGTTTATTAGTATTGCTATGCTAAAACTGTTTAGAATAGTGCTCCTATACTAGTTGGTCTAGAATCCTATTATAACTTGGTAGAATTATGGAAATGCTATGCTAAACGTTGTTTTGTGAAAAAGTAATATTCTACTAAGTTAAAGAAACTCCTGGGTGGATGTGGTATGTGGATGGAGGTTTAAAGTTGAGTGGCTACTCGGGGCCATGTCTATGGTTTTACCCGAGTATGTGCACCTGTGGATGGCCACCCAGGGACAAAGAGACTGATGTTACTCCAAGTTTAGTTAGCTTACCGTGCAGCCATAAGTCATATGGGCTCTGGCTTGACTAAGTATGTAGTGTGGAACCGGCCCGGCCTGACAGGTGGTGGTAGAGGTTTGTAGGTGGAGCGCGTCAGGACGGCAGTGGTCGGGAAAACACTTCGGAAAGGTCTCGGCTTCATCTCCTCCTTTCCTTTTCACTTCAAGAAGGGTCAAGGTCAGAATGGGTTGATGAGGTCTTATGGTAAACGTGCACAACCTCTGCAGAGTATCAAACTAAGTACTTAGCCGTGTCCCCGGTTACGGACATTTCTGAGCAAGCTGGACAAGGACGTCAACGGAGGATCTCATCATTCTAATTTCCTAAGTTAAAATATGAAGGGTGAACCAGGGTAGTTGAGACAATGGTTGTCATACCATACTTGTCTCGTTTAGATGAAAAAGTGTTTTATAAAGAGTTAGGAAAAAGTTGGCTTTCTGCAAAATAGCCTTCAAACTCCACCAAGCCAAATATGCATATAGGTTACTAGAGTTGTTCCAATATGAGTCCACAAAGTGTCACTTGCCAGTTCCATTTTTATGGTTCTGACCCTCCTTGTTGATACATATTATCAGGTTTTTCTGACGAAGAGTGAGGTTTCATTAAGGGTTTCGAGTCTACAACCAACATGTTCGCCTGTGGCACATGAAGATGATGGAGACTCATTGCTATTTTATTTCCGTTGTGCTAATCTTTGTAAAATGCTAGCCTTGAGCTATGCAAGTTTTAATGGATATTTGTAAATTCTGGATCCTTCGTGTAATAAATTCATACAATGTTATGGTATTCATCGTAAACTGTGTGTGCTAGCGATTCGATCCAGGGACTAGCACTATACACAGGGATCTTGCCTATTTTTACGTGCAGGTCCGCTACAATTCAGGTGGTCGTCTCGTTCGTGCATACGTTGGTGGTCCTGCCGTGATTCCGGTGTATCTTTTGTTTTCCCATACACGCCCAAGAAGCTTAGTAGGTTCACGCACAGATTTTTCGTCACGTGCATCACGTCGATTGCAGAGCGAACCTCCAGTATTTTCCAATAGGGTAGCTCCCAAAATATAGAGCACTTCTTCCATATGGGTACGTGTCCATCAGCGTCATTCGAAACAGATAGACTGACAGGACCCTTTCCAAACATTACTTTTAAGTCCTTGACCATGTCATATATAACATCACCATTAGGTAATTTAGGATTCGTCCAAGGATCTGGCTCACCTTTGAAATGCTTGCCTTTCTTTCTTATGACATGCCCTTTTGTAAGAAATCGCCGATGCCCTAGGTACACATTCTTGTTTCCCAAATGTATACTTTCAGTCTCACCTAAACAGTGCATGCATGCATTGTATCCCTTGTTTGACTGTCCTGAAATGTTACTAAGAGCAGGCCAATCATTGATGGTTACAAACAGCAATGCTCGTAGGTCAAATTCCTTCTGTTCGTGCTCATCCCACATAGGTACACCTTCGTCACGCCACAACTGTAAAAGTTCTTCAACCAATGGCCTCAGGTACACATCAATGTCGTTACCGGGTTGCTTCGGGCCTTGGATGAGCACTGGCATCATAATGAACTTCCGCTTCATGCACAACCAAGGAGGAAGGTTATAGATACACAGAGTCACAGGCCAGGTGCTATGACTGGAGCTCTGCTCCCCGAAAGGATTAAAGCCATCTGTACTTAGCCCAAATCTTAAGTTCCTTACGTCAGCTGCAAATTCCGGGAAGTCCCTGTCGATTTTTCTCCACTGGGACCCATCGACGGGGTGTCTCAGCATCAGGTCTTTCTTACGGTCTTCTTTGTGCCATCGTAACAACTTTGCATGCTCTTTGTTTTGGAACAAACGTTTCAACCATGGTATTATAGGAGCATACCACATCACCTTGGAAGGAACCCTCTTCCTGGGACACGGCTCACCCTCAACATTACCAGGGTCATCTCGCCTTATCTTATACCGCAATGCACCGCATACCGGGCATGCATTCAAATTCTCGTACTCCTCACCACGGTAGAGGATGCAGTCATTGATGCATGCATGTATCTTCAGCACCTCTAATCCTAGAGGGCAGACAACCTTCTTTGCTTCGTACGTACTGGGGGGTAATACGTTATCCCTTGGAAGCATCTTCTTTATTATTTTCAGCAATTTTTCAAATCCCTTGTCAGATGTACCATTCTCTGCCTTCCATTGCAGCAATTACAGCGTGGTACCAAGCTTTTTCTGGCCATCTTCGCAAGTTGGGTACAACAATTTCTTGTGATCCTCTAACATGCTCTCCAACTTCAACCTCTCGTTTTCACTTCCGCTGTTTATCTGTGCATCAAGAATGGCCCGACCAAAATCATCATCGTGCTCATCAACAATGGGCTCTCCTTCAGCTTCGTCTTCCCCCATTGCAGTATCACCATCTTCGGTGAACATAGGATAGTTGTCATTATCCTCTTCTTCTTCATTTTCTTCCATTATAACCCCTCTTTCTCCGTGCTTGGTCCAACAATTATAACCGGACATGAAACCATGCTGCAACAGGTGGACGTGAATGGTTTTTGAGGTAGAGTAATCCTGCGTATTCTTGCATACGCTACATGGACAAGAAATAAAACCATTCGACGGCTTGTTTTTCTCAGCCACACGGAGAAAACTATGCATGCCATTAATATAGTCGGGACATCGTCGGTCACTGTACATCCATTGCCGGCTCATCTGCATTATATAAATATATCAAAAACTATTGCACTACATCAAGAGTATATAATAGTGACCAAATTAATTAATACAAGTTCATCACATTAAAACCAAAGTAAAATAATTGTAATGCATAGTCCTCATAAAACATACATTAATTGAAACTAACATACCACTATCTAAAGAATTTAAATCCGACACCAAATGCAATCAAAATCGCAACTAAGGTAACTACTGAACCAACAACATAATGGTACCAAGCCTCCTGACTAATGGCATATTTTCTAATCTTTTTAATCTTCAAGCTCATTGCATCCATCTTCATCTCGTGAGCATCGACGACGTCGGCAAGCTTGAACTCGTGTTCATCGATGATGTCGGCAAGCTTCAACTCCAATTTCATCTTCTCTTATAGGCATGGCAGACGAAGATCTTCCCTTCCTTCCAATTTTGCCTTCAAATCATTGTTTTCTTTTACAAAAAACTCGACAATAGGGTCGGTTGGAATTTCCGGTTCAACTACCTCCTAGATAAAAGTGTCTATGTCAAGTTGGTAGGTATAGTTGTTATAAACACCAAATGAAACAAATAGTTATAAAAATATACCACATCCGAATCATAGACCGGACGAGGGATGACGGGGGCGGATATCAAAACCATGACACTATACATATAAAAAACATAAGAAAATTATACAAGAAATAAATATGCTTTTAAATCATACAAGTCATTTTTCTTAAAATAGAAGATAAAGAAAAAAGACTCACCGAGGTGGTGCCGGTGACAGGATGATGCGGGCTATCGACGGCGGTGAGGACGGGACGACACTAAAATCCACAAATAATAAATTAATTTGAGCTCAAAATGCATATAAAGAATAAACTATCTAACTTAGGCATTTCATCAAACACCTAGCTAGCACTACAAAAAATGAAATGAGCTAAACTAGCAATGAAATGAGATAAAGTTGCAACTTCGGAGGAAAGGATGATGTGGCTAACCCCTGAATAGATGGGGTGCCTTTAATCCTCACAAGTGGTGCAAAAAAATGAGGATTAACTTGAGTGAGGGAGAGAAAATGGAGGAGAAATGAGTGATGAACTCGAGCTCAAAATGGTGGTGGCCTCGGGTGGAAGATGATATATGTGCAGGGAAGACCTTTGGTCCCGGTTCCAGCCACAAACTGGGACCAAAGGGTCCCTGGCAGGGTCCCACGGCTGCGGCAGATGCCTGCCGCATGTGCTAACCCTTTGGTCCCAGTTCCAGCCATGAACCGGGACCAAAGGTCCAAATAGAAACGGGACCAATGCTCCTCGGCGCCCGGCCGATGGAACCGGGACAAATGACCCCTTTAGTCGCGGTTCTTTATTGATCGGGACAAATGGTCAAAACCAAAGCCCTATTTTCTACTAGTGGAAGTTCCAGCAAGTTTGTATATCACTACAAGAAATATGGTAACTTATGACCTTTTGACAGTGACCCTAAAAATATTGGTCATAAATCTGTGACCATTTTGTACCATTTGGTCACTCACTGCTTTGGTGGGTCTAAACCCGAAAATATAACGACCAAATCTGTTAGAAAGGTCATAATCTTCTTCCATGGATTGGTCATAATGCAAATAACACTAATTTAATATATTTTTTCTAGCCGGTTACGACCAATTTAAATGGTCATTCGCATTAGTTGACAGCCAACTCAGCAGTCTCGACTACATGTCACTGCTTAGGTGTCATTTTAGCTTACGTGTCACTCTGACTGGACATCCAACTCAGCAGTCCCGCCTATGTGTCATGTCATTTTCGCTTAGGTGTCACTCTCTGGTAGGACCCATTGTTAGCTGACTGACCTGACCGGTGGGACCCGCCCCAACCCAGCCCTGTACCCCATCCTACACATGTGGGTCCCGCACCCACCCTACCTGACATGTGGGACTCGCACCCACCCTACCTGACATGTGGGTCCGACCCCACCCTACGTGACATGTGGGTCCGACCCCACCACTGACATGCATGTGGGACCCCCCACGGCTGACATGTGGGACCCGCAACCACCGCCAGCCAACCAAAGCAGCTCCCTACCGCCAGCAAACCACGTCTAATATTTCGCAAAAACATTGCACCGGCGGGGACTCGAACTCCCGACCGCCAGCCAACCAAATCAACTCACTACCGCTGGGCTACGACGGTGCTCATGTTAGGTCTGCAAAGATAACGTATATAGAGTGTGAATTCCGTCTGGGTTCGAAACAGGCCTTGGCCTGTGTGGGAATGTAATGGGCCGAAGCCCACCACCCCGAGCTCGCCACAGGAGCTTCCCGTGCACACCTCGAAAACAGGCCTTGGCCTGTGCGGGAAGGTAATGGGCCGGCTGAGGTGATTCTTTTTTTTTGTTCCTTTTTATTATTGTTTTATGTTTTCTTTTATTACTTTTGATTTTGAACTCCAATTTAAACCAAATAAATTTTGCATTGTTTGTAAAGATGCACTCTGAAATTATAGAATATTACAGACTGTTTCTTTTCAAAATAAAATAACAAAATACCACTAACCTTATATATTACTTTACATAGGGTTTTGAAGAATTTAAAATATTTTTTTGGATTATTCTTTTAAATTCAATATATTTCTAAGAAAACTTTTCAATATATTTCCCATGTTCCGATTTCATTATTTGATCGTTAACTAGCTCACATATAATGACACAACACGAAGATTTTCCATTATTTTGATTTTTTTTGAATTTTGTGTGCTCATTTGAAAATCTAGTCGAATTTTGTGGCCGTGACAGTTTGTGTCTAGTGGTTGCATCATGTGGATATTTTGGCGTATCTCTGATGAAATGGATACTTGTGAGCCTAAAAATCAAATTTCGAAAAAATAACGGACAAGCTATGTGGCGGCTACAGTTCAAAATCTAGCGGTTTCCAGCTGAATCGGCAGGGTACCGTTTAAATGGGCATAAATAGGTAAATAGCTCGGAAATGCATGCCTTTGGGTGAATGTACATAGAATGATGTCTACTTTGTGAAAACAATTTATCGGTGCCATTTTGGATGACACTCTCGGTAGCCGCTTCACCAAAAAAATGCTATTTTAAACAATTGAAACATGAAAATTGGGTTTTTTTGTGAAACATGTAGAAATCTTTGTTCGGCAACATTGCTTGCCATCCCACAATGAACACATGTGCCAATTTTGGGCTCATTTGGACAAACTATGTCATGAATCTGGCCAAAACATTGCTCCTTCATCTTGAAAGCTACGAATGTTCGTTTGTGATAGCAAGGTTCTGAGAACACTTTTCCAGTAAAACTAGCGCATTGCAAGTTTATAATTTTTTGTGGTAACTAGGTCACATATCAAGACGGCACGCGAAGCTTTTCCATTATTTTGATTTTTTTTGAATTTTGTGTGCTCATTTGAAAATCTAGTCGAATTCGTGGCCGTGACCGTTTGTGTCTAGTGGTTGAATCATGTGGATATTTTGGCGTATCTCTAATGAAATGGATACTTGTGAGCCTAAAAATGAAATTTCGGAAAAATAACAGACAAGCTATGTGGCGGCTACAGTTCGAAATCTAGCGGTTTCCAACTGAATCGGCAGGGTACCGTTTAAACGGGCATAAATAGGTAAATAGCTCGGAAATGCATGGCTTTGGGTGAATGTACATAGAATGATGTCTACTTTGTGAAAACAATTTATCGGTGCCATTTTGGACGACACTCTCTATAGCCGCTTCACAAAAAATGCTATTTTAAGCAATTGAAAAATGAAAAGTGGGTTTTTTTGTGAAACATATCGAAATCTTTGTTCGGAAACATTGCTTGCCATCCCACAATGAACACATGTGCCAATTTTGGGCTCATTTGGACAAACTATGTCATGAATGTGGCCAAAACATTGCTCCTTCATCTTGAAAGCTATGAATGTTCGTTCATGATAGCAAGGTTCTGAGAACACTTTTCAAGTAAAACTAGCGCATTGCAAGTTTATAATTTTTTGTGGTAACTAGGTCACATATCAAGATGCCACGCGAAGGTTTTCCATTATTTTGATTTTTTTTGAATTTTGTGTGCTCATTTGAAAATCTAGTCGAATTCGTGGCCGTAACCGTTTGTGTCTAGTGGTTGAATCATGTGGATATTTTGGCGTATCTCTGATGAAATGGATACTTGTGAGCCTAAAAATGAAATTTCAAAAAAATAACGGTCAAGCTATGTGGCGGCTACAGTTCAAAATCTAGCGGTTTCCTGCTGAATCGGCAGGGTACCGTTTAAATGGGCATATATAGGTAAATAGCTCGGAAATACATGACTTTGGGTGAATGTACATAGAATGATGTCTACTTTGTGAAAACAATTTATCGGTGCCATTTTGGACGACACTCTCGGTAGCCGCTTCACAAAAAATGCTATTTTAAGCAATTGAAAAATGAAAAGTGGGTTTTTTTGTGAAACATATCGAAATCTTTGTTCAGAAACATTGCTTGCCATCCCACAATGAACACATGTGCCAATTTTGGGCTCATTTGGACAAACTATGTCATGAATATGGCCAAAACATTGCTCCTTCATCTTGAAAGCTATGAATGTTCGTTCGTGATAGCAAGGTTCTGAGAACACTTTTCAAGTAAAACTAGCGCATTGCAAGTTTATATTTTTTTGTGGTAACTAGGTCACATATCAAGACGCCACGCGAAGGTTTTCCATTATTTTGATTTTTTTTGAATTTTGTGTGCTCATTTGAAAATCTAGTCGAATTCGTGGCCGTGACCGTTTGTGTCTAGTGGCTGAATCATGTGGATATTCTGGCGTATCTATGATGAAATGGATACTTGTGATCCTAAAAATGATTTTTTCAAAAAATCACGAGCAAACTAGGAGGCAGCTACAGTTCAAAATGTAGCGGTTTCCAGCTGAATCGACAGGAAGCCGTTTAAATGGGCATAAATAGGTAAATAGCTCGAAAATGCATGCCTTTGGGTGAATGTACGTAGAATGATGTCTAATTTGTGAAAAAAATTATCGGTGCCATTTTGGATGACTTTCTCGGTACCCGCTTCACAAAAAATGCTATTTTAAGCACTTGAAAAATAAAAAGTGGGTTTTTTTGTGAAACATATCGAAATCTTTGTTCGGCAACATTGCTTACCATCCCACAATGAACACATAGGCCAATTACATATTTTTAAATTTCATTTAATTGCAAACATCCAGCTCTGAGAAATGTGAATAAGCAAAAATATGGCCCCAAAGAATGAAAAATAAGAGAGCTAAACTTAAAAAAAGCTGGTTTTGGGTTGTGGCTGCGGAGAACTGGATAGAGGCCCATCCGTTTCTAGGTTACGGGAAATAGATAGTTTTGTAACTAAAAATGATTTTTTCAAAAAATCACGAGCAAACTACGAGGCAGTTGTAGTTCAAATTTAACCCGGTTCCAACCGAATCGGCAGAAATTTGTCTTTTTGATGAGACGCGTATGGAAACCTTTGACACACAAATATTTGATTATTTGTACATCAAATATGGTATAGTATTTTATAAAATTTGTGTGATCCAATTTTATAACATATTTTTGGTAGTTTCTTCACAAAACAACCCATTTTCGGCACTCGGAAAATGAGAAATGATTTTTTTGTGTAACGAAAGTGAAAAATTTCTTCGGCAACATTGTTCTCCATTCCAAGATGCACGCTTGTGTATAATATGGACTTATTTAAACAAAATATGCCACGAATGTCATCATAACATTCGTCATTTGGCCTGAAAGTCATGAATCTTCGTTCATGGTAGCTCATTTATAAGAACACTTGTTCAAGATATTTGTCGTATTCCAAGTTTCTTATTTTTCCTAGAAACTAGGTCACATATAATGACACATTGCGAAGGATTTCCATTATTTTGATTTTTTTTGAATTCTTTATGCCGATTTCAAAATGCGATCAAAATTGACCACACGACCGTTCTTAGCTAGGGGTAGAATATTGCGAAACTATTCGTGTATCTCTGATGAAATAGATAGTTGTGTACCTAAAAATTATTTTTTCAAAAAATCACGAGCAAACTACGAGGCAGTTGTAGTTCAAATTTGACCCGGTTCCAACCGAATCGGCAGAAATTTGTCTTTTTTATGAGACGCGTATGGAAATATTTGGCACACAAATATTTGGTTATTTGTACATCAAATATGGTATATTATTTTATAAATTTGTTGTGATCCAATTTTATAACATATTTTTGGTAGTTGCTTCACAAAACAACCCATTTTCGGCACTCATAAAATGAAAAATGATTTTTTTGTTCAAAGAAAGTGAAAACTTTCTTCGGCAACATTATTCTCCATTCCAAGATGCATGCTTGTGTATAATATGGACATATTTAAACAAACTATGCCACGAATGTCATCATAACATTCGTCATCATAACATTCGTCATTTAAACAAACTATGCCATGAATATAAAAACATTCGTAAGTATTTCTAACACTTTATAGAAGTTCTTGCCGATTTCGTTGGAAGTGGTCCGATTTGAACTACGAGTGTCGCTTAGTTTGGTCGTGATTTTTAGCAAAAATCACTTTTAGATCGACAATATGTACTTTCTTTAGAGATATTTGGCGCTTCTTGGTGGAACGGGGTTACGATTAGGTTTAGATATAGGGTTAGGGTCTACGGTCATGATTTAGGGTTAGGGTTAGGCACAACTAATTTAAAAAAAATAAAAAAAAGGAAAATAATTGGATTTTTAACTCCAATTTAAACCAGAGCAACGTTTGTATCTTGGATGTACTACATTGAATAAGGGGTTTAGGGTTTTAATTTAATAAAAATATTTTCTATAAAAATAATATTTAAATAAAAAGAACAAAAAATAGGTTTTAGGAGGGCAGCCAGCCAGGCCCAAGGCCCAGCCGACCCCAAACCCTAGCTCCCACCTGCCCTCTATCTATCAGGGGAAATTTGATTTTTTGCCCCACTTTACCTGGTACATATCCAATTTGCCCTCTTTTACTTTGGTCTTTACTTTTTGCCACTTCTTTCTTTGCTCCTTTCTTATTTGCCCCCTGACATATGGGACCCACACGTAATGACCAAAATACCCCTGTCAACTAGTGAACTGGATCGGTAGAGCACAGAGCATCTCTGTTTGTTCTTTCCTCGCGTGAGCTCCCAGGTCCGTCCCGAGGAACCCGACGGCGGCGATGGCGGCACCCCCCACGGCGGCCGGAGCTAGAGAGTGCAGCGGCGGCGACTTCACGGTGCCGGAAACCTCCGCTGCGGTAGGTACGACCTCCTTCCTCAGAGCGCCGGCAACGCTCACGGCTGAGTGCTAGGGTTAGGGTTAGAATTTGGGATTTTGCCGGCCATCTGCGTTGAGTTGGCTGCAGCTCCCTTGTTTCGATTCGGTTCGTTGCTTGTCCCTGCTCCTCCTAAGTGTCCTCTGTTTTCATTTTGGATGTACAGAGGATTGGATGCACAGGATGAATTTTGGATGAATTTCTGCGGCTAGTTGTTCCTGATGGCTGAAATAGACGGAGGCGACGACCTCGGTCCCGTCGAGCCTGTCAGTGTAGTACCCCGAAGGTGAAGAAATTTCTTTGCCCATTCTAGTGTACAAGCTTAAATTGTTAAAACTAACCCAAAGTTTCCAAACTTTGCTCATTTGTGAGTAGGGAGCCGTGTGTGTTTACAGTAACAGTTAGAGTAGCATCTTATGTGGCAATATTCGAAGATGGTAGGCAGGAAGCGGTGGAAAAACACGATGTTGTGTTCCAAATTGACATTGCAGGTGGGCTCACATTTGATAAGTTTTATCAAGTATTGGCGGAGCATATCCAAATGGGGCCAGGCCAGGTGGTGCAGCTATCTGCACTTGACAAGAATTTTATGACTCTTGAACCAATTAACTGTGGTGAAGAGCTTATAATGCATTTTGTTGGGTCTCATAGAGACTTTGAGAACAAAGCTTCATTTATGTTAGGTGATGTAGTTACCTTGGAGAGACCTAACACAAAAAAATCTGGCAAGAAGAGAGCTCCCAAAAAGCCACCCGCTCCCAAAAAGCCTCGAGCCCCCAAAAAGCCACCCGCTCCCAAAAAGCCAGCAGCCCACAAGAAAACAGATCGAAATTCTCTAGATTGTAGTGCTACCTCATCAGTTGTCGTGGACAATGTCCCATTGTCTGCTTATGAGATGGGGCGAACAATGGGTAGTCAATACCGTGTTGATGATGCAGAATTCTCTTCCATTGAAGATGAGATGCAGCCCACTATGCAGTCAGAAACTGGTTGTCCAGTGAATGCAAACAATGATATGTGTGTGTCATCTATGGTGTTGGGTGCAGAGTCACCTGTTGATTGGAGCCTCATTGTGATAGCTCCTCCTGAAAAAGATGATGTTGATGTTCCCATATCTGAAGAAAATCTATGCAATGTGCTTGGTATCGAGGATGATCTTGAGCTTCTTGAACCACCTCCTTCTCCACCCTGTGAAGGCGTGTACATGACAGATGAAGAGGACCAACAACTCTTAGTTGAGGCCGCCATACCTGTTGATGATAGTGTACCCATCGAGGAGGAGATTCTGTATGACAAAGAGGATCCTTCACTAGTGGAAAACGGGGCAGTAGTCCCGGTTCCAGACGGCCTCTAGTCCCGGCTGGGCAACCCGGACTACCAAATCGGGACTAGAGCCCCCCCCCCCCTATAGTCCCGGTTGGCTACGAACCGGGATTAGAGTGCCTCCCACGTGGCCACGGGCGAGCCCGCGGGCTGGATGTCTTTAGTCCCGGTCCGTGTTACGGACCGGGACTACCGTTAGGCCTTTTTTTTTCTTTTATAATTTTTTTCAGAATTGCACGGACCGGGTGTCGTGTACTGTGTTTAGTGCCGGGGTTTTGGATAGTTTCGGAAACACGTCGATACGTCGATATAAATTATATTGTACTATGATCACACGTTGATGCATATATATAACACACTTACAAATTAATTGTAACACATGAATTTGTCGTCACGTTTCCGTACACAAAGTACTCAAATGCATTAATTATACATGCATGAAATCATAGTACATTTATATATGTAGATAATAGTGCTCTGAATTTTCAGGTATGACATCATCAAGAAGAAATCCCGCCAGCTCCTCCCCAATTGCTCTTATACGGTCATCTGGTAGGAGGCCGGCCCGCTTCCTTACAATCTTTAAAAGAAGGAGAAAATTAAACAATTATGAATGAAACTCCACACAATTGATATGCATATTATTTTGTCAAAAAAAACTTGTGAACAATGTATAATTACGTACCTCTGCGTTTCTTCGATTTTCGAATTTTTCATAAGTCATCCTATGAATGTACTCGCAAACGTAGTACCCACATAAGAGGGTCCCTTTTGGCTGTTCCAGACACCACTGTTCGAGAATAGAATTCAACACATTAAGTTTGGTAATGGTATTGCAAACTACATTAATTCATGGATATAGGTATAGTACTACTTACTTGGTTCAGAGTCCATACCAGCTTCTCGTGCCATTTACCGGGTACTTCCTTGACGAATGTCTGCCATGCTCTACTCGACAAAGAAAGAACAAAACATCTGTTATTAATTAATTACTTGATATCACGAAATGAATGAAAGAGAGGTCGGTATAGTAATGTGATAAGAATTTAAATTACTCTTTCATGACATCAAACAAGCTCTTGTACTCTCTAGGGTCTCTCCTTAATGAGTCGTAGACTTCAATTATTCCCTGGTGATATCTAATGACCACGAGAATAAAGTGGTAGCTGCAAATTTACATACAGAGGCATGCGCATATAACTCATCAATTAGACTTAAGATACCGGGTGAGCAAAAATAGAATGTGTACAAGCAATTAGTAACACTTACCTGAAGTTGTAAGGAAGAAATATTTCTTTTTTGTCTTGGTGTCGCTTGAAAGCCTCTATCATTACTCCCTTTACAACTTGTGGTTTCTCCCTTATGCTCACTTCATGAATAACATTAGGGTCCATGAAACCAATCTCCACCGGTTTTATTATTTCCCTTTTGTAGTCGATCATCTTCTTTCTGCACAAATAGCGTACCAAAATTAGAATGTGCTGTGAGCTATATATATATAAAGACTTAATTAAATTACAAAAATAAATAACTTACAGACAAAAGATACTGATGATTGCTTTATCGAGGGGTAAACCATTGTATAATTGGAAAAGTTCGGAGAAATCAATTTGCACACCGTAGTCATCGTAGAAGTGTTCCTCCTTTCTAACTTTTGCCATGATACCTATTATACCTTTCTTTGCGACTTTCATGTACCATGAATTCAACTGACGCATCCTTGTTGGTAGTAACTTGGCCACCTCAGTTGTGACCAAAGACTTGCCTTGAACATATCGATAAGGCACCCTATAAGGTTCCTCAGGGAAGTGGCGGACACTTCCCTGAGGTACCATACGGTGGGCGTCTTTGTCGGTAAGTACCTTAAGCGGAGGGAGCGATTGCGTAGCTTGTTGTCCCAGCTGGGCTATCTGTTTCCCGCATTTCCGGTTCTCCAACACCGAGTCGTATGACTTTTCAATAGAGCGCTCATAGTCTGATGACGGCCTTGGTGGAGGGTTGTATAAGCACCTAATAGTGTGATGTAGTTTGTCACGAGGAAGCCCTTTGATGCTGGGTAGTTCTTCCGGGGGCGGTTTCTTTGTAAAATGGGCTGTAACCTCGGCCCTCCTGATGGCTTCGGATTCCTCGACAGTCCTCTCGTAAGGTAACTTCTCAGGAGTCTTCACTTTTCGCGGCTTTTTCTGTCTCTTCTTAGGAGGCGAACCATTAACGGCCCTCTTCGCATCAAACCACTTATAAGGCGGAGACCGCTGGACTGGCTCTGGAGATGGAGACCGCTGGACTGGCTTTGGAGATGGAGACCGCTGGACTGGCTCTGAAGATGGAGACCGTGCTGGTGTAGCTGGAGATGGAGACCGTACTGGTGTAGCTGGAGATGGAGACGGACTCGCGCTGGGGTCCCTCTGGGGTAGGAAGGGTGGACTTGTAGGTGGTGGACTTCTACTTGGAGGAGTCGGTGGCCTTGGTGCTGAGCCTGGAAGCACGATGTATTTCTTGTTCCATAGAACGAAACCGTGCTTGACTTGTCCCAGTGTCGTCTCATCGTCACCTCCAGGATAGTCAAGCTCAAGTGCCTCAAATCCCGGTATAATAGCATCCACCCCGACACGAGCATAGCCAGCTGGAATCTGACCAAGATGGTAGCTTGCTCCAGGTTCGTTTGGTAACGCATAGCCGACCGCCACCTTGAAGGATATGTTCTTCATTAACATATGAAGCTCACACTCCGTCTTCTCCGTGATATCATCCACGGGGTAGTGAGCCGCCGGCTGTTCTATTATTGCGGCAGATACTTGTAGCGGCGTGGAACCCACGCTGCTTCTTCGCGGTTCTTGGACGACGTCGACTTGTTGCTGCTGTTGATCAGGTGCCCGGTGCTGGCTGATTGAGTCAATCTGACAGCGCAGTCCGGAAACCATGCGCTCCAATTCTGATAAACGGTCTAACTCCTTCTGCTTCTTTCTCCCACGGCTTCTATAACTGTCAGCACAGTCCGGAAACCCTTCCTTCAAGTTGGTACCGCCGGGAAAGCCTCGTAATCGTCCGTTGTGTTCGGGATTCCCCAGTGCGAGTGTCAGCTCGTCGTTCTCTCTCTCGGGATGGTACTCTCCCTTTCGAACTTTATCTATTGCGTCAATAAGCAACGGAACGATTGTTTCAACCTTTTTCTTCCATTTTCCCTTTGCAACAATCAACCCCGTCTCTGAGTCCAACACTGCGCCATGCGCGAACAACCAAAACTTGGCCCTCTCGGGCCAGTTCAAAGTCTGTGGAGTGATCCCTTTAGCAACCAGTTCCGCTTCAAAGGCTAACCATTTGGGAATGGCAGACTTGTAGCCACCTGTACCCAACCTATGGTGGTATTCCTTCTTCCCAGCATTTCTCTTATTTACGACCGATCGAGCCACGGCAGTAGAGGAATTCTTGTACGCCTTGAATGCGGGCCAGGAATGTTTTATCTTCTCGAGTGCTCCGGTGAAATTAGCTGGATCTTCATCTTCATACTTTCTCCATAGTGTTTTCTTCCAGCTCTGGAATTGTGTGGCCATCTTCTTAAGAGTCCACTCCTTCACTTTCTCCGTCTTGCCTTCTGGTATGTTGAAATGTATCATGAGCGTATCGAAAAGCAATTCTTTCGTATGATCAGGGACATAACAAGCATCATCCTCATCCACACCCTTCGGCTTATGCCATTCTGCAATGGTGATCGGGAGAATGTCCCTAACAATGACTCCAGCTTGATTTACAAATTTACGACAGGTCGCTATGGGTGCCAGCGGTTCGCCACTCTGAGAAACTTCCTCTATCGTTAGCCTCGGAGCATCGCTGGCCATCCTCTTCGTCAGGCCTCGAGGAGGAACATTATTTACAGATTTGCTCGATCCAGAGGGCTGGAAAATGAATCGTTAATTAACACGTGCAATTAACAAATGCATATATATACATGATCGATCGATCAATTGTCAGCCTATATAATATATGTATATACCTCGCCGGAGTTTGTCGTTAAGGGCGCTTCATCGTCAAACAGAAGTCCCTCACCGCAGTCGTTCAGAAATTGTGAGCTGAAATCATCATCTTCATCGCCTTGTCGTCCATCATCTTCTCCACCGCCTTGTTGTCCATCATCATCTCCACCGCCTTCTTCACGGGCACTCGCATAGATTATTCGTTGCATTTTATCTTCATGCTCCTCGTCTCTAATTAAGGAAATGTCCGCCATAGCTCAATGTACCTGCAATCAATTATATGTGTTTGTAATTTTTTTGACATAGAATTACACATAAATGACACCCCAAAATAATTAGGGGTGGCATTGTGCAACTTTGTCACATAAAATGACAGCCCTTGGTCCTGAAAAAAAATAGGGCCAGGCACCTGGCTAGCGGCTGGTCCTTTAGAAAAATCAGCACCCTGGTCCTTTAAAAAATATGTGGCCCGGCACCTGGCCAGTAGCGGCTGGTCCCTTAGAAAATCAGTCCTAGAAATCCAGCCCCGCGTCCACCCACTGGCCAGTAGCGCGTGGTCAAGGCTGGCCCACCAGCCAGCGACCCGGCCACCCCGCCACCCAACCGCCGCGCGGTCAGCCCACTCGGCCACGTCGCGCGTGGGAACCGCCACCCGGCCGCCGCGTTCCCTCGTCTCCCCCGCCACCCAACCGTCCGAGCCCCGCAGTCAATGCTCCTGGCCCACCTGCCAGCGACTGGACGGCCTCCTCGGCTTCCCGTCCCGCAGTCAATGCTGGCCACGGTGGACGCGGCCCCCGTCCTTTTTAAACCCCGGCCGTACGCGATGGCGACCTCACACAGCTAGCCCCGCCGCCCTCCCCGCACTCCATCGAACGTGCCCTAGCCCTAGTCCTAGCCCTAGCCCTCGCCCTCGCCCTCGCCGGAGCAATGTCGAAGCGGTGGTGGCCAGGCGGCAAGCACCAGTCCGAGTCCAGCGGCTCGGGCTCTGGCCGCTCCGGCCGTCGCCGGGGCGCTGGACTGCCTCCCCTTGCTCCTCCTCCACCACCACCATCGTCGGCGCCGCGCGGAGTGCGCATCGTCGGCGCGGACCCGCATCGTGCCGGTCCGCAGGCCGGCGGGCTGGCCGCCAAGAAGAAGAAGCCGACGCCGCGCTACCGCCGGTACGTCCGGGTGGAGGAGGCGCAGTGGCACTGGGAGAACGCCGTCCCGGTGCGCTGGTCGGACGTCCACCTCCCGGACAACTGGCACCTGAATCCGCAGCGGATTCCGGTGCCGCCGATCCCGACCGACCCCACGGCCAGGGCGGTGGAGATCGCACGCCGGCGCAGCCTCCTCCCCAATCACCTCCTCGACGACCCGGCGTACGCGCCGGGCTCCCCCTACTGGGACCAATGGTTCCGGGAGGAGCACGACGAGCGCCGCCGGAGCTACTTCGCGCCGGCCCCGGTGCCGCCGGTGGAGCGCACGGAGTACCCGGCGCTCCCGGAGGGGATGGACGACCTCGACCAATGGTTGGAGGTCGACTCCGACGGCGAGGCCGCCCCCATGGACGAGGACGACGACGTCGACGACGCCATGAAGGCAGCCATGGCGGCGTCCCGGCAGGCCTTCGTCGACGACGAGCGCCGCCGCTGGGAGATGGTGGTGCAGGACGCACTGCCGCCGCCGCCGCCGCACGGTCTGCCGCCGCAGGGACCGCCTCCACCCCCGCCTCCGCCACAAGGACAGCCGGGGCTGGACTGGGTGCAGGCCCTCGCCCAGGAGGAGGAGGCCTACGACCCGCCGGAGGAGGAGTACCAGGAGCCGGTGAGATTCCCACCGGAGCTGTTCGGGCAGTCGTGGGTATTCACGACTGTGCCCCAGCTGCCGCCGCCGCCGCCCCAGGACGCCATCCTGGAGGAGCCAGGGACGCCGCCGCGGGACGTCCCCATGGAGCAGCAGCAGCAGCCGCCGGCGCATCTGTGGGAGGCACCACCGTACGTCGTCCTCTCCGACGAGGAGGGCGACGAGGACTAGCTAGGACCTCCCCCTCCCCCCCCTAAGTAAATGTAATGAACTAAGTAATGTAATGTCCTTTCCGATCTATGAACTGTCCCCGCCGCCGATTTAAGGTCACCGGACCACCGCCGCCGCCGATTCTAGCTAGGGTTCGTGCCATCGGACCACCGCCGCCGCCGATTCTAGCTAGGGTTCGTGCCATCGGACCACCGCCGCGCCGATCTAGAGTTTGACAGGGCCGTACCTTAGGCGGAGCGCGCGGGGGACGGCGGCGAGGAAGAGGGACGCGAGCGACGGCGGCGGCGGCGGCGGCGGCCAGATTTTGGCAGCCTGGCGGCGTCGTCGCGTGAGAGGAGCCCGGAGGCGTCTGCGTCTTGGGCCTGGCGGCAAAAATGGGGAAGAAATCCGCGGAGAGGGACCAAGTAGGCTCAAATCGGCCTTTAGTCCCGGTCCGTGACACCAACCGGGACTAAAGACCCCTATAGTCCCGGTTGGTGTCACGGACCGGGACTAAAGGTGGGCTTTTTGGCGCGCTAAGTTTCGCAGCGGCCCGAAAATGGCCTTTAGTCCCGGTTGTAGGCACGGACCGGGACTAAACGGCCGTTTGTATTTTTTTCTTCATTTTATGAATGTTTTCAAATGTTCATATTTTATAAACTTTACATGTTTTCAAATGTAAATATGAATATGTTATATATATTGAACATTTAAATAGATGAGTTGAGTAAAACCGTTGTACTAATAAAATCCGAGGTTAGGATAAATATATTTAACATTTTAAATATTTAATGAAAAACCCTCAACTTTTTAACAGTCAAAACAAAATTCTACCAATTATTACACATATGTATAGAACAAGTTAGGATAAATAAATATCTCATACATTATTACAAATGACCACAATACATCAACATCATTCAACACTTCTTCGTGTCTGTCATTTTTTCTTCTTATCGCGTCGTATCCATGGACAATCTTCATCATTCAACGCGATGGTTGGGTCAATTTTCACTGTGAAGGGGGGAATTTCATCAAACTTATTGTAATCTTCTGACATGTCATCAATCCAATATTTAGATTGCTCTGGGAAGTTCAAACGTAGAATATTCTTATGTTCCTCGATATACGGAGCCACCAAGCTGGAATTATGTAGAACCGTGTAGTGTGCTTGACTATAAGAATGCCCGTCCATACATATTATTGCTTTCTTTCCCAGCGTGCCTTTTCCCCGCAGTCTCCCCTCATAGCGTGATTGAGGAACCCCGATTGCCTTGAGGTCAGGAATAAAATCAACACAAAACTCAATGACCTCCTCTGTTCCATAGCCCTTAGATATGCTTCCTTCTGGCCTAGCACGGTTATGAACGTACTTCTTTAGAACTCCCATGAACCTCTCAAAGGGGAACATGTTGTGTAGAAATACGGGACCGAGAACAAAAATCTCTTCGACTAGATGAACTATGAGGTGCGTCATAATATTGAAGAAGGAGGGTGGGAACACCAACTCGAAGCTGACAAGACATATGACCACTTCCTTCTGTAAATCCGGCAGAGTTACTGGATTGATGACCTTCTGAGAAATTGCATTGAGGAATGCACATAGCTTAACAATGGGTACTCGAACATTTTCCGGCAGGAGCCCCCTCAGTGCAATCGGAAGTAATTGTGTCATAATCACGTGGCAGTCATGAGACTTTAGGTTCTGAAACTTCAACTCTGTCATGTTAATTATTCCCTTTATATTCGACGAGAAGCCTGACGGGACCTTGATACTGTTTAGTACTTCAAAAAAGATCTTCTTCTCTTCTTTGGTAAGAGCGTAGCTGGCAGGACCTTGATACTTCTCTGCATTCAGGTTGTCTCGTTCGTGCATATGTTGCTGGTCCAGCCGTGATTCCGGTGTATTTTTCGTCTTCCCATACACGCCCAAGAAGTTTAGTAGGTTCACGCAGAGATTTTTCGTCACGTGCATCACGTCGATTGCAGACTGAACCTCTAGGATTTTCCAATAGGGTAACTCCCAGAATATAGATTTCTTCTTCCACATCGGCACGTGTCCGTCAGCATCATTTGGAACAGATTGTCCGCCAAGACCCTTTCCAAAGATTACTTTTAAATCCTTTACCATATCATATATAACATCCACAGTAGGCCGTCTAGGCTTTGGCCGGTGATCTGGCAAACCTTTGAAATGCTTGCCTTTCCTTCTTACGATGTGCCTTTCTGTAAGAAACCGACGATGCCCCAGGTACACATTCTTGTTTCCCAGATATATACTTTCAGTATCACCTAAACAGTGTGTGCATGCATTGTATCCCTTGTTTGACTGTCCTGATATGTTACTAAGAGCTGGCCAATCATTGATGGTCACGAACAGCAATGCTCGTAGGTCAAATTCATCTTGTTTGTGCTCATCCCAAACACGTATACCTTCTTCGCGCCACAATTGTAAAAGTTCTTCAACTAATGGCCTCAGGTACACATCAATGTCGTTGCCGGGTTGCTTCGGGCCTTGGATGAGTACTGGCATCATAATGAACTTCCGCTTCATGCACAACCAAGGAGGAAGGTTATAGATGCATAGAGTCACAGGCCAGGTGCTATGACTGGAGCTCTGCTCTCCAAAGGGATTAAAGCCATCTGTACTTAGACCAAATCTTAAGTTCCTTGCGTCATCTGCAAATGTCGGAAACTCTCTGTCAATTTTTCTCCACTGCGACCCATCAGCAGGGTGTCTGAGCATCACGTCTTTCTTACGGTCTTCCTTGTGCCATCGCAACAACTTGGCATGCTCTTTGTTTTGGAACAAACGTTTCAACCGTGGTATTATAGGAGCATACCACATCACCTTCGCAGGAACTCTCTTCCTGGGGCGCGCCTCGTCCTCAACTTCACCAGGGTCATCTCGCCTGATCTTATACCTCAATGCACCGCATACCGGACATGCATTCAAATTCTCGTACTCCTCGCCGCGGTAGAGGATACAGTCATTGATGCACGCATGTATCTTCTGCACCTCTAATCCTAGTGGGCAGACAACCTTCTTTGCTTCGTACGTACTGGGGGGCAATACGTTATCTTTTGGAAGTATCTTCTTTATTATTTTCAGCAATTTTTCAAATCCCTTGTCAGAAGTACCTTCCTCTGCCTTCCATTGCAGCAATTCCAGTGTGGTGCCCAGCTTTTTCTGCCCATCTTCACAATTTGGGTACAACAATTTGTTGTGATCCTCTAACATTCTCTCCAACTTCAACCTCTCGTTTTGACTTCCACAGTTTATCTTCGCATCAAGAATGGCCCGACGAAGATCGTCATCGGGCTCATCAACAATGGGATCTTTTTCAGCTTCATCTTCCCCCATTGATGTACCACCGTGATCAGTGAACATAGGATAGTTGTCATTATCCTCTTCTTCCTCATTGTCTTCCATTATAACTCCTCTTTCTCCATGCTTGGTCCAACAATTATAACCGGTCATGAAACCGGACTTCAACAGGTGGACGTGAATGGTTTGTGAGGTAGAGTAGTCCTGAGTATTCTTGCAGACACTACATGGACATGAAATAAAACCATTTGGCGGCTTGTTTTTCTCAGCCACTTGGAGAAAATAATGCATGCCATTAATAAAGTCGGGATAACGTCGGTCACTGTACATCCATTGCCGACTCATCTGACTCATCTGCATTATATAAATAAAATATAAAAAACCATTAACACTATTTCTTCAATATATAACAGTGATAAAGTGAATTAATATATAAGTTCATCACATTCAAACCAAAGTAGAGCAAATAACCAAATGTAATATATATAGTCTCACAAACATACATTGGTTCAAACTAACATACAACTATCTAAAGAATTTAAGCCCAACAACAAATGCGATAAAAATCACAACTATGGTAACTATCGAACCAACACCATAATGATACCAAGCCTCTTTATGAATGGCATAATTTCTAATTTTTCTAATCTTCAAGCGCATTGCATCCATCTTGATCTTGTGCTCATCGACGATGTCGGCAATATGGAGCTCCAATTTCATCTTCTCTTCTAGGGTTTGGAGACGGAGATTTTCACTTCTTTCCAGTTTTGCTTTCAAATCATTAATTTCATTTTCAAAAAACTCGATGATAGGGTCGGTTGGAATTTCCGGTTCAACAACGACATCCGGATCGTTATAGACCGGACGAGGACCGACGGGGACGGATATCAAAACCATGACACACTATACATATAAAAAAAGTAAGATAATATACATGCATCTAAAGTATATCAATAAGTTAAAAAGGGATAAAAACAAGACTCACCGAGGAGGTGCCGGCGACGGGATGGCGCGGGCGATCGACGATGGTAAAGATGGTCACCGGACAACTGTAAACCCAATACATTATACTTTAATTTGAGCTAAAATTGCATGTAAAAAAATGAAATCTCTTACTTAGTCATTTCATCAAACACCTTGCTAGCACTAGAAAAATAAAATTTGCTAAGTAGCACCAAAATGAGCTAAAAAAGGAACACCGGAGTGCTAACCGTCGGGTAGATGAGGTGCCGCCAAACTTGACAAATGGTGGAGAAAATAGGGGCCGAACTCGTGGTTGGGAGGAGCAAGGGTTAAGAAAATGGAGATGAACCCGGAGCTCAAAAATGGCCACGGCCGGGTCGGGGGGTGGAAGATGATATAGAATATATTTAGTCCCGGTCCGTAACAAGGACCGGTACTAAAGTCCCTCCATTAGTCCCGGTCTGTAAATAGAACCGGGACAGTGCATTGTCCGGGCTGGTCCCACCTCTGTCGCCTCCTCCCGCATCCCTTTGTCACCGGTTCGTAACACGAACCGGGACTGGTCCTGGCGGGCGCCCTGGGACCAATGACCGGGACTAGTGCCACGATTGGTACCGGTCCGTAAGGGAACCGGGACGGAAGGGCCAAACCGAAGCCCCTGTTTCCACTAGTGCTTCTATGTACCTTGGGGCATTGTTTCCTTCAATGGAAGATTTCAGGATGGCTATCAAACAATATGCTATCAAAAGAGAAATCGAAATTTGGGGTTCTAAAAGTGATAGAACAAGATATCTTGGGCAATGCATGGCAGAAGGTTGCCCATGGAGGATAACGGCTCGTTTGCGGGCTGATGGGAAGACAACAAGGGTGAAATGTTTTGCTGACATTTATCTATGAAATCTTATTTGTAGACTTTTTTTTGTTATGTTATTTATATCTTAATTAGCATACTTCCTTTCTTGATGGGCTTCATTTGTTTGTACAGGTTACCAAGATATCTTTGAAACACAAGTGCTCATCTACCAGTAGGGTCACAAGCATCATGGCAACTCAAGGATGGATAGCAAGCAAGTCAATTAGCATACTTCAGAATGAGCCTACCATTGGATGCAAAGAGTTGCAAGAGAAGCTAGAAGAAAAATATGGCTTGACACTTGAGTATCAAAATGTGTGGAAGGGAAAAAATAGAGCAGAGAGGGAGATTTATGGTAGCATGAAGCAAAGTTTTCAGTATTTGTTTAACTTCAAAGCAGAAGTTGAGTTGAGATCCCCAGGCAGCGTTGTAGAGGTGGATGTGAAGAAAGTTAAGGGTAAAATTCATTTTAACCGATTCTTTATGGCTCTTAAGCCTTGCATTGATGGATTTCTAGCTGGCTGTAGACCTTACCTTAGCATAGATTCAACTGCCCTCAATGGTAGGTGGAGAGGTCACCTTGCCTCTTGCACAGCATTAGATGGTCATAACTGGATGTTCCCTGTTGCAATTGCATTTATTGATTCCGAAACTGAAGAAAATTGGACATGGTTCATGTCACAACTGAACAAAGCATTAGGCCCTGTTTCTCCTCTAGCTATATGTACAGATGCTTGTAAAGGCTTGGAAAATGCTGTCAAAAAAGTTTTCCCTGCTGCTGATCAAAGAGAGTGTTTTAGGCATTTGATGGGTAACTTTGCTAAGAAATTCAAGGGTGACGTGTTTGGCAGAATGTGGCCAGCTGCAAGGGCCTACAGGCCACAAGTATTTAACTATCACATGAACAAAGTGATAGCAGAATCCCCTGAAGTTGATGCATATTTGAAAATGTATCACAACTTGAAATGGATGAGATGCATGTTTGACCCTTCTATTAAATGTGATTATATCAACAACAACCTTGCGGAGTCTTTCAATGCATGGATTAAAGATTACAAAGACTTGCCGGTTGATGAGCTTGCCGACACACTAAGAGAGATGATGATGAAGCTTTTTCACAAAAGGAGAAGAATTGGAGTGAAATTGTGTGGACAGATCATTCCGGCTGTCATTCAGCAAATCTTCAATCGGACTAGGGGTCTGCATCATTTGAAAGTTGGAAAATCTGGGAATGGGAGTTGTGAGGTGAAGGACACAAGTAAATATAATCTGAGGCATGTTGTGAAGATAGACAAAAAAGAATGCACATGTTTGGAGTGGCAGCACACTAGAAAGCCATGTGACCATGCACTTGCATTCTTGCTAGAGAGAAGGAACCCCATTTGGGAAGACTATGTTGATGATTACTTCTCGCTGGAAAAGTTTAGAGCAGCTTACGCCGGAGAGATTGAGCCAATGACAGATAGGTCTCAATGGCCACATGTCGAGATGGAATTTGACATGCAAGCTCCAATTGACAAGCCAAGAGGTAGTGGCAGGCCTAGAAAGAACAGATTTAAGGGATTTCTTGAAGGTGGAGATGGTGGGCCTAAGAAGAAGAAAGAGCCTAAACGCTTGGGCCGCCAAAACAGGTGCAAAAGGTGCAGGGTCTTAGGCCACAGGCAATCTACATGTCCTTTGAATGGTCCCAAACCAAGGTAATTCATTAACGTCTTTTCATTTGTTTGTTGTTTTCTTGTGATACTAATTCTGCATTTGCTTGCTTCATGGACAGAAAAAGGAAGAAAAGAGCGAGACGATATCCAAGTGATGATGAAGACACTCCCAAGTCTCCAAATGTTCAGAGCACTCCCAAAAGGCAAATGATCACCATTCCCACAAGTCTTCAAGGCAGCCCAAGCCCTATAACAAGAAGTAGATTGGCTCGTGCCTTGGAGGAAGAGGCGTCCCACCTAGCTGCATCAAACGTCGAGAACATGACGACGATGACTGTTCCTGCATGTCTTCAAGGCAGCCCCAGTCCTATCACAAGGAGGAGGTTGGCTCTTGCCTTGGCCAACGAGGAGCCGTCCCAGCTAGTTGCGTCGGCCGTGGAGGACATGCCTTCAAGCTCCAAAGCCAGAAAATTGACTCCAAAGAGAAAGAGAATGGCTTAGTCATGTTTCCCCATGCTTTTGTGTTGTAATATGCCAGACTTTCGGCTTTAGGAGTGTCTTTTGTTTGTAATATGTTTATGCGAATGTGAACTACGAACACTTAGCTTTTGTGCACTATTATTGTAATATGTCAACTTTAGGCTGTGATGTTTCGATCTAGGAAAACATATTCCATCCCTGTTATTAACTACCTTTGTTTCATATAATTTCAGAATGATGTCCAAATGCTGTCCAAATGGCCAAAATGCTGTCCAAATGAACTTTTGGTCGAAAATTCGAAGTTTCCAGAAAATTTTGAAAAAATTCCATAAATTCAAGTCCATGTATATAACCAATCTGGGAAAGTTTCAATCAATTTGGATGAGTGGTTTGAGAGAAAAATCGATTTGAAGGTTCAGTTTCAAATTTTGGCCAAAAATTCAAAATTTCCAGAAAAAATTGAAAAAATTCCAGAAATTCATATCCATATATATAACCAATCTGGGAAAGTTTCAAACAATTTGGCCGAGTGGTTTGAGAGAATGGTGCTTCTGAACATACATTTTTATAATAGACATTTAACATCACAATCTGATGACCAACACTATCACATAACCATTCACATATTCCATTACAAAGTGCCACACTGCAAATGATGACCATCACAATCCTACTGCTTGATACATTACATATTCACGATCATAACACTTCTACTACTTCCAAATTACCCACCATTACAAGCACCACAATCTGTCCAACTTTCTGTAACTTGTTCACACATTTACCCAGGCCCCTTACTTCATCCTCCATGGTCAGCATGTCACCATTTCACAAGCATGACACTTCACAAACCATTTTCCCTGGTTCTGTCCATCTCCTTTTGTCTGCAGCAACAACAACCTGTAGCAACCACAAAACGGACAAATAATCAACGGACAAGAGGGCTTCCATATTGCGGCCGAGCTGGAGCTTGCGTGCGACATAGCCGCAGGGAGGAGGAGCTGGGAGGTCCGCCTGTCCACGCAGAGAGCAAGTGCCGTGGGGGCAGCAGCTAGCTGCGGTGGTGGGTGCTAGGGCAGCAGCTAGCTGCAGCGGGCGCTAGGACAGAGCTAGCTGCAGCGGGCGGGCGCTAGGGACAGAAGCTAGCTGCAGCGGGTGGGCGCAGGCGGCCAGCAGCGGCGCCGGTGGGAGCTACGCAAGCGGCGGCGCGGCCGGGAGCTTTGCTAGCTACGGTTCATGACGTCGGGAAGAACGGGGCCCCGGGAAGAACAGGGGAGAACAGAGCAGAATTCGATTTGGGAAGAAACATACAGGGGTATACTTGTCCTAGACATATTGCTTATTCTCTCGGAAAGCCAAAAAATAATAAAAAGGGCAAATAAGAAACCAGCAAAGAAAAGAGTGGCAAAAAAGAGAGGCCAAACTAATGGAGGGCAAATCGGATAGGTACCATGTAAAGTAGGGCAAAAAATCAAATTCCCCATCTATCAGCACGCGCACAAAACGGCGCTCGATCTGGATCGAGAACACCTCCCCTCCCTCTCCCTCACCATCTTACTCTCCGCAGCGAGCGAGCGCCGCCTCTGCCCACAGCACCACCAGACCTCCTCCTTGCCTCCCTAGCCCCCGGCCGCACCACCGCCTTGCCCCACCGTGCCGCTTTGCGCGCTCCCATGAGCAAGCCCTAGCTACTCTCGAACCCATCCCCTTCCCGTCTTCTTTCTCGCGACGGCGACCAGAGATCCTCGCCAACCCAGCGACCACGACGTAGCGGCTAGCTTGCTCGCCGGCGCGCGCGTGCGCCCTTCGATGCGCGGCGCTCCGTCGAGCTGGCCGGACAGCGGCGCGTGCGTGAGGTGCCTAGGGTTTGCGATGGCGACAGGGCGCCGGCGACCACGACGCAACGGCGCCGACGCAAGCCACAGAGGGCTGCACATCTCGTCGTCTGCCACACGCTGCCAGGAACTGTGACACCCCCCTCTGACACATATCGCCAGAGAGGCGGTCGCCCCGTGCGCCAGCCCAGGATATCCGGACGCACGTTACGACAATGCAACATAGCAGAAATATCATTACACAATCAGGCCCAGAGGGCTACAAATGATTTTACATGGCCATCAAGGCATGAAAGATTATCATGACCAAGTGTGGCACGGGACAGAGTTTAACTGGCAGCGGAAGTCATAGATTCGGCAACGGCTTGGAGGGACTCCATTCCACAGGCATCTGGCTGGGCTACTGATCCTAGCACACTCTTGCTCCATCTCCTTGCGATAGTAGAAGATGAATCCTCTCAATGTCTGGCCACATGAAAAGCCAGTTTGAGTACAGTGACGTACTCGCAAGAAAACAACCACATGACATGAACAGTCAAGCAATCAGGCAACAAGTAGCTAGCAACAGAAATAATCTACACATGGCAAGTGTCTACTTACAGCAGTCCAAGTGGGTAGCAACAAGGCAGCACAACAAAATCATGGCATAAGCAATTAATAGGGGTATCACCAGTACAGAGTCCAAGCCAGGTGGGGTTGGATCGTATACCGGTGATCATACAAGAGAACTTACCTGTGACGAATAACGAGTGTACCCGTTGGTACCAAATACTTTAACATCCCCTGTTATCACAACTAGGCCCAACAGCCTTACCACATCTGTCAACTTTTAGGCCCACTGGCCACATCTTTTCACTCATCCCGAGTGACATTTTCTGCATCAGCTTATCGTTCCTTTGGTGAAATCAGGTGGTTCATCTTTCTTTCACACCGAACTTAAGTTTAACCTCCGGACTCGACAAAGGACAATAGTGTGACCGACACTGAACTGTTCCATAACCTAGGAACAAGGCTAGCTGCTAGTTGATACACTCTCGAGAGGTTGCAGTTACCACCCATCTAAATGCACCTTGCTTCATGACGGCAAGATACACTTACATAACCGTTCACGCTACCCAGACACTCCCTGTATAGCTACCGACATAACTCTATGTCTTAGGACGAAGTGAATCCGGCACGTCCCCAACTCATGAGCGACGCCTTGCTCCGGAACCTTCACAAGACTAGCCCCGACCACAACTATGCAGTATCCGACTAGACTTGCCAAGTGGGTAGCATCAAAGGAGGCTTGATAGGTTACATAGGTTATGGCTCTCCCATTTGGGCGACAGTGGTAGTGCGTTCAAGGTTCAGATTGGCGGCACTATGGACTGACCCTATCGAAGTTTGGAGGGTTGGTTAAATTAATCCAGTTTCTTTCAACAACAACTCCAACAACAGAGGGTTAGTCCAACATAATAAATATAATGTCATATCCAAATGAAACAGATTAGTCCACTGCAAACCATAATATCATATCAACATGAAACAGAAACGAACTGCACACAATAGTTCCAGCAATATGTAGTTAGTTCAATCAATGGTTAGTTTCAACCGGGCGATGGCGGAAGTAACTCCGGCCAGTGACAGCCACAGGTTGAGTAAAAGAAAATAACAAAATCAACCGGGCGAGGACGGAGATATCTCCGGCCAGTTGCAGCCACGGGTTGAGTAAATAAATACGCACACCCCACTCTACGGAAAGTAGACGAGATTCAATCCACGTGGGCGGAGCCCGACATGTATTTAGTCGCCGGCCGGAACTCAACCCACACTTGATGGGTTTATCGTATTGCAGGAAAGTAAAGGTACATGAAATAATAATACTGAAAGTAGGCGAGATTCAATCCACGTGGGCGGTGCCCAACATGTATTTAGTCGCCGGCCGGAACTCAACCCACACTTGATGGGTTTATCGTATTACAGGAATGAAAACAAAGCCACGATATCTCGTGACGCATAGTTGGCAGGAGGTAAACAAAGCCACGACATCTCGTGACGCACAGTTGACAGGCGATATTAAGCAATAAAATGCACCGATATGACAGGGTAATATGCAAACAAATAAACACCGCTTGAGTGTTCATAGCAAGTGGTTAGCTTGCCTCCGGAGATCGACGCCATTTGTCTTGAGGGTCACGGACACTTCGCGGTTTAGGGTATCGGTTTGCCGGTACCGGGGAATACCTATACATGCATACACGGGTGCTGAGCATATAAATATTTTACAAAAATGTGAAACCTATACCACTGGATAGAGCTTTTCAAACTATGAATTTACAAATTTATTTCACCTCAAACGGAGTCACGAGTCAAAAGTTATGGCCATGCGACGTTTAGCTATTTGCTGCTCCCCTCTGAAAAAAAACCAGAACGGGCCGAAACCGAATGGGCTGGGCTGGTTGCGCGAATCCGGGAAATACGCCTTCGGTGCTGGGAAACACATGGAGATGAGGGCGCCTCCACTTGAACCGACAGAGGGGACCGGGCTTGGGCGGGACCCGCCTGTCGGCGACGTCACGGCGCCACGCTGGCTGCCAGCGGGTCATCCGCACCCCAGCGCCGCGGGACGAGGCCCGTCGCGGCTCCGGCCGGCTCGGTCCCGGACGGCCGCCGACGCTCCGGTGGGCGCCGCTGGCCACCGAGGGCACGGGGAGGACTGCCCCGCCGTATAGCTCCCGAGGAGGGAGGCCACCAGCACGGGGAGGTAAGGGGCGGCACCATGGCGCGCGCCCGGCGAGTTCGCCGTCGGTGGTCGAGGATGAAGTCGAGGCCACGGACCCCTAAACCACGAATTGGTTCGTCTGGGAAGGAGAGGGGATCAAGGTAACCGCCCCTGCCGGTTTAATTTTGGAATGGCTCGGTCCATAGCTCGCCATGGTCGAAGAATCGACGACGGCGACCTCAGCCGCATCGGAGCATGGCTCCGCCATTCCGCAGCTAGAAGGGCAGGGCGTTCCATGGGGAAGGGGAGAGGAGGGTGCTGCTCGCGCGAGAGGCTCGGGGGCGGTTTTTATAGGGCTTGGGGAGGGGACGGCCTCGAGGATAAGCATGGCGCGCTGGCGGTGAGCTGTCCGGGTGCAGCGACAGGACGACGGGCAAGGCGTCGATGGTGTAGCAGGGAGGTGCTCTGGACGACGGAAAACGCGGGCAGTGGATAGGTTCGGACGGCGGGGACCCATGGCGGCACTGTTTTGACGGCGCGTTCGCCTAGCGTCGACGGGCTGGAGAGGGTGAGGTGTCGAGCGGGGTTTCCGGAGGTGCAGGGGGAAGGTGGGTCACCTGCTGGGCACGGAACGGAACGGGGTGGAGCTCAACGGCGTCGGGCAGGAAGGGCGGCTCTGCTTGGTCTGGACATGCCATCGGTGACCATGCCAGCCACCATGCCGACATCGGCATTGAGATGGTCCTCTCAGAACATGGCTCAAAATGGAAATCAATCGCGTCACTCTGTGCCAAACTTTGAGACCTAACTAAACCTAGTTGAAAGTTTCGGCTGGTTTGCAACTTTGTCCGACAAAAATTCAAAACAGCAGGTGACACCAGGGTGTTCGATGAAATGATGAAGGCTTTGCACAACTCAGAAAACTCCCCAAAATTTACAGTAGGTTATAATGGGTGTAGATAGTGTGTATATGGAGTTTGAGCTCAATTGGATGCATAGAAGGTGGACAAATAAATAGGTGTCCGAAAAGGGCCCTAATGGCATGGGCATGATAGATGCATCTCCTCAAATGATCTTGACATGATCTTCTGGTTATGTGGTCATATATGGGAGGTTGTCATCTTGGCAAGGCACCAATGCCAAATGATTTTGTGTCTAGGGTTTGCTTTGGAAATTGCTATTAGGCATAAAAGAGCATCACAAAGGAAGTACCCCAAATATTTCCCAAATGAGGTTGGGCCAATGGAGTGAAAAGTTCAGGAGGTGAAATTAGGACTATCCACAAAATTGTAGAATTTTTGGATGAGTGGAATGTGTCTGAATAACTATTGGATTGGAAATGGCATAATAGTGAATATGATTTAACTTTGGGATTTTGCTTTGGACTATGGAATATTTCTCCATGGGATGGGTGTATATGTGTGAGGGAACCATATGGTAGCTTGGTAGAATTTATCTTAAGATACAATTGTGGTGGTGGCTATTAGTGGAATAGACGGAAGGGTTTTGGAACACTGGGGTGGCATCAATGTGTGACAACGAAAATAGTGGCATCGAGATATGGGGGAGGTTGATAAGCTCAAGATTTGTTGGGAAATCTCCAAGTGAGCAAAACCAAAGTCAATTCAAAGACCAACAAGTGGGAGAAAATAGTTTGGAAACAGAAAAAGTTTTTCAGGCGGGAGAAAAACATCACTAACATTAGGGACGAATTTTCGGGATGTGACAAACCTTCCCCCCTTAAAAAGAATCTCGTCCCGAGATTCGGAGACTAATAAAGATCCCGGGGTTATACAAGATATTTCTTGTATGGTTTGATATATCCCTATATTTAAAATATTTTAAAACTTTTTTTTTTTTCCACGCAATACTAGAGTTTAACACACAAAAGAATCAACTCTCAGCAGGATATTTTACTAGAAAAAATTACCAAGGCATGATATTTTTATCATACTCAATGTATTCTAAGGATGGCATGGCAGGGGCTCACACAATCAATCAACATAGGCCCTCCTACTATGGTTGTATAAAGAAAATCTAAATCTAAGGTTTTTAGATCAACCAGACACAAGCATGGCAATATCAAACAAGATCTACACACAGATCGTCACTCAATAACCTGGATTTAACTTGGACAAATAATTACCAAATCCTATAGAATAAAATGTTATGGACATGCTAAACACGTCCCTGTTCTAGATTTATTTTTTTGAAAAGCTGTATATACCTTCTCACGTATACACAGGTTTTAAAAAAACAGCAGGGTCCCTTTTTAAAAGAAAACATCTGTGTCGCCAATAATTGGCTTACAGACACTGTAGGGGTAGGGCCATCTCCAAAATTATTTTGATCAAAATTTCCTGCGGAACACTGGAGAGACGAGGACTGATCTCCTGAGAAAAGGATAGAAACACACAGAGGGTTATTTCTTGCTTGCTGACATGTGGGACCGGGGTCCACCTGTCAGTTCCCCTCTTTCTTTCTCTCTTCTTCTTCTTCCTCGCTGCATTTCCATCCGCACCCGGCTGGCCCTGAGTGCGCGAAGCACTCTACTGCGGCACTGTTGCGCGTGCGGTCCATCTACGCAGCGGCCATTACGGCTTTCGGCGCCTCGACGGTCGCGCACCAATTTTGGCCGAGCATTGCGCGCGATTCCTCTTTTCCCGCGCGAGGCTGAGCTGAGGCTATAAATTGCGGCCTCAGTGATTCTCTCCTCATTGCCAGCATGGGATTCTTCTCTCAATTTCTCTGTGATTTCACTTACGGTCCGGAGCGAGCTGGCTTCCTCGACCACCTGTTCTGTGTGCTGTGGCTCGGGTTGACCATCGGGGGGCTGCTGGTGATTCTGCTCACGGTGGTGATCTGGTCAGCCTGCCACCTGCACGACTGGTGGTATGGCGTTGTCGGGGGTGCTGCGGCAGCGGTGGACGAGTTCCTTGCGGCTCCGGTGAGGGACTGGCGGACGTCCCCGGTGGCTGCTGCGGCTGCTCCTCTGGTGGGGGACGAGCTGGGAGCTCGAGCGGTCCGCCGTCGTCATCGTCGCCCAGCTCGAGTCTCGGCTTCGGATGAGTCTGGTTCATCTCCAGGTGACGCCACTGAGCGCGAGAGGGAGTAGGATTTTCTTTCTGGGGTGCTCTTCTGTAGCTGCATTGAGGTAGTGGTAGTGTTCTATGTTGGAGTAGATCTCGTATCCTTTGTTCCCGAAATTTCCCTTATGTACTGAACTCAGTTGATGTATCCAATTTGGCTCCTCTCATGGTTTAGATCCAGATTTGTATTATTGAGGTTTTCCTTAGCTGTCACGGATCTGTTCTTGCAGCAGAGGGAATTGCAGAGGCACTATCACATGGATAGTAGAAAATTTCTACTCGTGGAAAACATCATTTTAGGTAGTAGTGCTGCATTTTATGGTCCCAAAAACTTGAAGTGGCATGGCACAATCATTTCAACCATACTGGTTAACAAGCACGCAACAACTACTAAACACCCCACAATACTTTTAAATCTAGGGAAACAACATGATATTCCATCAAGTGTCAACCAAGTGGTTAACTAGAGGTTAAGAACACTAGGTCTTATACAGGGTTGGCTCACACCAAGCAGAAAGGCAATCAACGCAAACACGCGTACAGGCAACCATAGGAATTACAACCAAACCCACAACTCATTAGCGCCACTCAGGCTAAACTAAACAGATCTTACTCCGCTTGACGGTCCTTCCCCGAGGGTGGAGTGCGGCCGAGCCGGAGAGTAGTGTCCACGTCCCCTTCTTCCACGGGGTCGAGAAACACAGGAATACCTTCGAGGATCGGACCCTGCTCTGGGACTTGTTGGGACGGGCCGGGCTCTGGGAGTGGAGGTCTGCTACTTCGAGCTTCCCTATTGGTGGGGGCAGGTGGGTTCTTCCCTAGAGACAGCTGCAGACGGGCAAAACCAAGATTTCTTCTTGAGGCCACGAGTTCCTCCATCAAGAAGCGAGTGAGATTCGTCATTGCAGAGGCGTAAGCGACTAGGTTGTACACTGCTGGGTCAGGTTCTTCCCAGACAGGGGTTTGGACGATCTCCGCACCAGGCCGAGGTCTGGCTGGGAGGAAGTAGAAATCTCGGTCGCTGGACAACACAGTTTCCGAGTGTCGAAGACGGACGAGGCTTTCCCAGGCTGCTACCTGGATGGCTAGCTCGATGGTAGGCATGCCTCCACCTTGAATCACATAGGGCTGATTTGTGCCCCGAGGACATGGGCTGATCTTCACCTCTGCCCGGAATTCATTCCCCACGAGAGAAACTAATCTCTTGAACACCACGTACACGGGGCGAATGGAGCTTCCGAGGGCAACATTGACGACCCTCCAAAGAATCATGGGGAAGTTGGAACTATCCTCGGCGGTGGTCTCCATGATGGCCTTAGAGGTCGCCATCGGAATTTCTTGGGGTTCTAGATTTTTTGAGAGGATAAGGATGCGAGGTTCCTCTATGGGATTCTACTTCAAAAGAGTTGGGTTGCTAGGGAGAGCTGGCGAGGGTGGGTTATAAAGCAACTAGGACTGGGTCTCAAGTTCACTGGGTAAGGTCGACTGCTTCTCATGGAAGTAGCCGGCCGTCTTGTTGGGGAAGGAGATTGGGACAAGCCCTACTGTAACAACTGTTGACCAACACCGGCCATGTCGGTTAGGCAGGAAGGGGTCAAATCCATCGGGTCATTGTCGGATAAAGGAAGGGTGGACTTTCTATGCTAGGGTAGTCTACAGCCAGCCTGGTGCTCTGATACCATGCTCTGTGACACCCCCCTCTGACACATATCGCCAGAGAGGCGGTCGCCCCGTGCGCCAGCCCAGGATATCCGGACGCACGTTACGACAATGCAACATAGCAGAAATATCATTACACAATCAGGCCCAGAGGGCTACAAATGATTTTACATGGCCATCAAGGCATGAAAGATTATCATGACCAAGTGTGGCACGGGACAGAGTTTAACTGGCAGCGGAAGTCATAGATTCGGCAACGGCTTGGAGGGACTCCATTCCACAGGCATCTGGCTGGGCTACTGATCCTAGCACACTCTTGCTCCATCTCCTTGCGATAGTAGAAGATGAATCCTCTCAATGTCTGGCCACATGAAAAGCCAGTTTGAGTACAGTGACGTACTCGCAAGAAAACAACCACATGACATGAACAGTCAAGCAATCAGGCAACAAGTAGCTAGCAACAGAAATAATCTACACATGGCAAGTGTCTACTTACAGCAGTCCAAGTGGGTAGCAACAAGGCAGCACAACAAAATCATGGCATAAGCAATTAATAGGGGTATCACCAGTACAGAGTCCAAGCCAGGTGGGGTTGGATCGTATACCGGTGATCATACAAGAGAACTTACCTGTGACGAATAACGAGTGTACCCGTTGGTACCAAATACTTTAACATCCCCTGTTATCACAACTAGGCCCAACAGCCTTACCACATCTGTCAACTTTTAGGCCCACTGGCCACATCTTTTCACTCATCCCGAGTGACATTTTCTGCATCAGCTTATCGTTCCTTTGGTGAAATCAGGTGGTTCATCTTTCTTTCACACCGAACTTAAGTTTAACCTCCGGACTCGACAAAGGACAATAGTGTGACCGACACTGAACTGTTCCATAACCTAGGAACAAGGCTAGCTGCTAGTTGATACACTCTCGAGAGGTTGCAGTTACCACCCATCTAAATGCACCTTGCTTCATGACGGCAAGATACACTTACATAACCGTTCACGCTACCCAGACACTCCCTGTATAGCTACCGACACAACTCTATGTCTTAGGACGAAGTGAATCCGGCACGTCCCCAACTCATGAGCGACGCCTTGCTCCGGAACCTTCACAAGACTAGCCCCGACCACAACTATGCAGTATCCGACTAGACTTGCCAAGTGGGTAGCATCAAAGGAGGCTTGATAGGTTACATAGGTTATGGCTCTCCCATTTGGGCGACAGTGGTAGTGCGTTCAAGGTTCAGATTGGCGGCACTATGGACTGACCCTATCGAAGTTTGGAGGGTTGGTTAAATTAATCCAGTTTCTTTCAACAACAACTCCAACAACAGAGGGTTAGTCCAACATAATAAATATAATGTCATATCCAAATGAAACAGATTAGTCCACTGCAAACCATAATATCATATCAACATGAAACAGAAACGAACTGCACACAATAGTTCCAGCAATATGTAGTTAGTTCAATCAATGGTTAGTTTCAACCGGGCGATGGCGGAAGTAACTCCGGCCAGTGACAGCCACAGGTTGAGTAAAAGAAAATAACAAAATCAACCGGGCGAGGACGGAGATATCTCCGGCCAGTTGCAGCCACGGGTTGAGTAAATAAATACGCACACCCCACTCTACGGAAAGTAGACGAGATTCAATCCACGTGGGCGGAGCCCGACATGTATTTAGTCGCCGGCCGGAACTCAACCCACACTTGATGGGTTTATCGTATTGCAGGAAAGTAAAGGTACATGAAATAATAATACTGAAAGTAGGCGAGATTCAATCCACGTGGGCGGTGCCCAACATGTATTTAGTCGCCGGCCGGAACTCAACCCACACTTGATGGGTTTATCGTATTACAGGAATGAAAACAAAGCCACGATATCTCGTGACGCATAGTTGGCAGGAGGTAAACAAAGCCACGACATCTCGTGACGCACAGTTGACAGGCGATATTAAGCAATAAAATGCACCGATATGACAGGGTAATATGCAAACAAATAAACACCGCTTGAGTGTTCATAGCAAGTGGTTAGCTTGCCTCCGGAGATCGACGCCATTTGTCTTGAGGGTCACGGACACTTCGCGGTTTAGGGTATCGGTTTGCCGGTACCGGGGAATACCTATACATGCATACACGGGTGCTGAGCATATAAATATTTTACAAAAATGTGAAACCTATACCACTGGATAGAGCTTTTCAAACTATGAATTTACAAATTTATTTCACCTCAAACGGAGTCACGAGTCAAAAGTTATGGCCATGCGACGTTTAGCTATTTGCTGCTCCCCTCTGAAAAAAAAACCAGAACGGGCCGAAACCGAATGGGCTGGGCTGGTTGCGCGAATCCGGGAAATACGCCTTCGGTGCTGGGAAACACATGGAGATGAGGGCGCCTCCACTTGAACCGACAGAGGGGACCGGGCTTGGGCGGGACCCGCCTGTCGGCGACGTCACGGCGCCACGCTGGCTGCCAGCGGGTCATCCGCACCCCAGCGCCGCGGGACGAGGCCCGTCGCGGCTCCGGCCGGCTCGGTCCCGGACGGCCGCCGACGCTCCGGTGGGCGCCGCTGGCCACCGAGGGCACGGGGAGGACTGCCCCGCCGTATAGCTCCCGAGGAGGGAGGCCACCAGCACGGGGAGGTAAGGGGCGGCACCATGGCGCGCGCCCGGCGAGTTCGCCGTCGGTGGTCGAGGATGAAGTCGAGGCCACGGACCCCTAAACCACGAATTGGTTCGTCTGGGAAGGAGAGGGGATCAAGGTAACCGCCCCTGCCGGTTTAATTTTGGAATGGCTCGGTCCATAGCTCGCCATGGTCGAAGAATCGACGACGGCGACCTCAGCCGCATCGGAGCATGGCTCCGCCATTCCGCAGCTAGAAGGGCAGGGCGTTCCATGGGGAAGGGGAGAGGAGGGTGCTGCTCGCGCGAGAGGCTCGGGGGCGGTTTTTATAGGGCTTGGGGAGGGGACGGCCTCGAGGATAAGCATGGCGCGCTGGCGGTGAGCTGTCCGGGTGCAGCGACAGGACGACGGGCAAGGCGTCGATGGTGTAGCAGGGAGGTGCTCTGGACGACGGAAAACGCGGGCAGTGGATAGGTTCGGACGGCGGGGACCCATGGCGGCACTGTTTTGACGGCGCGTCGCCTAGCGTCGACGGGCTGGAGAGGGTGAGGTGTCGAGCGGGGTTTCCGGAGGTGCAGGGGGAAGGTGGGTCACCTGCTGGGCACGGAACGGAACGGGGTGGAGCTCAACGGCGTCGGGCAGGAAGGGGCGGCTCTGCTTGGTCTGGACATGCCATCGGTGACCATGCCAGCCACCATGCCGACATCGGCATTGAGATGGTCCTCTCAAAACATGGCTCCAAAATGGAAATCAATCGCGTCACTCTGCGCCAAACTTTGAGACCTAACTAAACCTAGTTGAAAGTTTCGGCTGGTTTGCAACTTTGTCCGAACAAAAATTCAAAAACAGCAGGTGACACCAGGTGTTCGATGAAATGATGAAGGCTTTGCACAACTCAGAAAACTCCCCAAAATTTACAGTAGGTTAGAATGGGTGTAGATAGTGTGTATATGGAGTTTGAGCTCAATTGGATGCATAGAAGGTGGACAAATAAATAGGTGTCCGAAAAGGGCCCTAATGGCATGGGCATGATAGATGCATCTCCTCAAATGATCTTGACATGATCTTCTGGTTATGTGGTCATATATGGGAGTTTGTCATCTTGGCAAGGCACCAATGCCAAATGATTTTTGTGTCTAGGGTTTGCTTTGGAAATTGCTATTAGGCATAAAAGAGCATCACAAAGGAAGTACCCCAAATATTTCCCAAATGAGGTTGGGCCAATGGAGTGAAAAGTTCAGGAGGTGAAATTAGGACTATCCACAAAATTGTAGAATTTTTGGATGAGTGGAATGTGTCTGAATAACTATTGGATTGGAAATGGCATAATAGTGAATATGATTTAACCTTGGGATTTTGCATTGGACTATGGCATATTTCTCCATGGGATGGGTGTATATGTGTGAGGGAACCATATGGTAGCTTGGTAGAATTTATCTTAAGATACAATTGTGGTGGTGGCTATTAGTGGAATAGACGGAAGGGTTTTGGAACACTGGGGTGGCATCAATGTGTGACAACGAAAATAGTGGCATCGAGATATGGGGGAGGTTGATAAGCTCAAGATTTGTTGGGAAATCTCCAAGTGAGCAAAACCAAAGTCAATTCAAAGACCAACAAGTGGGAGAAAATAGTTTGGAAACAGAAAAAGTTTTTCAGGCGGGAGAAAAAACATCACTAACATTAGGGACGAATTTTCGGGATGTGACAGGAACTCCGGCGCCCACGCATCTCCTCTGAGGAGGTGACGGATGCTTGTGCGTCGGCGTTTTTGGCTCCGGCTCCCCGCTGACCTGCGCGCGCCTCCACCTGCGTCGCCGTACCTGAGGTCTCCCTCCTTCGGCCGCAGGTAAGACTCCGTGTCCTCTATCTGCTGCCTTTGCTTCCTGTCAGTGCCATGTTTGCATCTAGATCTTGATTTCTTCAGCTATGTTAGGTTTAAGTATGGTGGGCCTCTCCTGTTTGGCATGCACACACTGGTTTCAGTATACCTACTGCTTGTTAAATAAGGCCTTAACTTATACGCTTTATTTCTGATTAACTAAGTGAACGTTACCATCTTAAATCATGAGCTTAATGATGTAGTAGTAGTAGTAGAAACTTCATGATGGTTGATCCTCATTGCTGAATATGGAGATGTATATTAATTTGCATATCAATTACATAGCAGTACTATGTAATGGATTGGGTGTATTCTCATTTTCTTGGTTGTATACTTTGGAGATTTACCATGCAACATCTTATCCTCTACCTCTAGTAGTAGTACTAGTACTGGTTTATGTACAGCCATGTAGGTATAATACATGTAGTTCCATTTTCATTTCTAAGATCAATAAGGTATGCCAGGTCCTCAAGTACTTACTTTGATTACATCATGAGCTTTTCTAACTATGCTATCATGAGCTTTTCTAACTATGCTAGATTATTCTGTCATTACAGAGCCCTCAAGTTTCTCATCTGTATTTCTTGACCAGATCCTCTCCGGCTAGTTCTTCCTCACAGATCTTCAACTACAGAGTCAGGTATCTACTCCTCATCTTCTTCCTCACTGCGCTGGTTGTGTTCGTTATTGTTGCATTGTAAATTCTCAGTGTTCTTAAGTTCTCTTTTAAACTGTCATGATTGCTTTACAGACTGTTCTCCTTTTTGAGTTGCCATTTTGGTCATACATGCTATCTTGGTTTAGCTAGGGGCAGATAGAGATGTTTATGTTGGACTGTGCTATGTGATTTATGTATCAGCTTGTTTGTGTGTTGACTGGATTTTAGTGCCACCAGGAGGGATCAGGCCAGCATGGAAGCTGATGCTGCTGGTGGTCGCCAGCACGGCCAAGGAGATGGCCTCGTCCAAGGCTATAGCTCGCCGTCTGCAACATGCACAATGGGACGAGCTCCTTCCACTGCCCTGCCCGTGCCCTTGCAGATAAGAATGAGGTGAAGATCCTACTGGTGCTTGCCTCCACTGGCAAGGAGAGGCCGCCGTCCGGTGCTGCACACAGTTCCTTTTCCCCCTTCTTCATTGGATCGATGAATGCATTGTTGTAGATTTGCATGGTCACTAAAGAAATAGCAGCAAGGTTGCTGGTAAACAAAAATAAGTGGCTTGTAGAAATAAACCAAGAACACTCCTAACTGAAACCATGTATGGTGTTGTACCTGGTAGCAATTTAATACATTCATAGCAATTTGACCATGCTTGACCCTTATAGGTGATGTGCCTTTCTTGGCTGCTCTATACTCTCTGTAGGAAATTGTTTCATGTATATATGTGACTTTTTACTTCCATTATGAACTGAACTACATGATTGAGTTGTGCTTCTCTGCTTAATTACATTTAGAATTGTTTCCCTTTATTCTGTCCTGCCTATATATGCTACTTGTGACGGAGATGTGCGATTCAACTTGTTTTCTGTTTGAAGGCCTTCTTCTTGTTACTGAACCTGTTTCATGTCTGTGTCTACAAAACATCAGTTACTAGCATTTGGCTTCTACTTGATGACATGTGTTGATAGATAGATACTAGGTATATGTTTTCCAGGTTACATGCTAATTATACTCCTTCAGTCAACTCTTTTAAACATCACTTGGTTATTTAAACCAGTGTATATGCCAACTGTAGCTTCCCCTAAGATATTCATTTTGCAATTTGCAAGGAGCTTGATAAAGCTTGGACCGTAATGAGGGCTCTGACGGTGGTGATGCCGGTTGTGGCCTCAGTGCCTGGTAGCAGGTTCGACTGCCCCCGACTCTGACAGTTCAACTACCTCCTCTGCTCCTGTGGCCACACCACAACCCTCAGGTGAGCTCCTCGGTCTCCCTTCTTCACGGTGATCATCTTCTTAGTTATGTTGCTATGACGCATTGAGTTGTAGACCTGCTTATTAGATGTGTTTTCTGCCCTTACTTGTGGTAAGGCAATATAATTGGTTGTTCTATGCTGCTTGGCCTAATTAACCGTGATAAGTATGTATACTTTGAGATACGAATTCCACAGTGCATGTTTATGAGGTACAAATTCTACTGATGTTGCAAAGTTGGTTTGCATAATGTTTGCTGTCAGCAACCGTAAGGTGATTGGAGTAGTATTTACTGGTTGCTGGCAGTTACTACAAGTATTCACTGATATCCATGCCTCATTTTGCTTGTTCTACTGTTACTTATGCACCCAGACTGCCTACAAATTAATGTGTCGTTAGATTTGCTTATGTTTTGTTCCTAACCATTTTGTTTTATAACTTGCAGATGCTGGCCTTCATTCATGTTTCGTTGTGAGCTCCAGGACGAAGATGTCGGATGAAGTTTATTAGTTCTAGCTCGTTGGAGTTAGTTATACTTCAACAGCTAGTTATATTTTTCGATGTTTAGTTGTGTTACCTGATCTTAACTATGTTTGATTGTAAATCTGATGTGAATCGTGTTTGATTGTAATGTGCCAAGTTTGGCTCTGTTTGATTGTTTGCACCAAGTTTTTCCTGATATTTACTTGTGCTCTGTTTAATGCGTGTACTGATTTAAATATTGGTTACTATTTACTGGAATATTGAAATCTGAAGAATATGACCCTGACAACTGGGACCCATCTGACTAGTGGGCCCATTATTTGAAATAAATAAAAAGTGAAACTGCGGAGTAAAAAAGGCCAGGGTCCATAAAGTAAAAGGCCAAATTATTGGGTGTGGCCCACGTAGCCGACCAGAATTGACAGAAAAAACAGATAAATGGGCTGAATTATTGGGCTTGGCCCATTTAGACGGTAGAACAGGACCGGGCTGATTCTGATCTACGACCATTTCATTTGGTCACTATTTTGCCACGTCAGCTTTGCCACGTTGGATCTGACGTGGTCTGTCCGGATTGTCAGTGACCAAATAATTTGGTCATAAAATATATGACCTTTTTTTTGTCACAGACGTCTAGGACCAATTCCAAAAAAAGGTCACGTAGTTTCATTAGTGACGCTCATCTTTTGACCAACTGTTTTTGGTCACAAAAAGGTCACAAATAAAAAAACGTGACCTTTCAGTGACCAATATGGAGGGTCACTAGATAGCATATTTCTTGTAGTGTATGGAAGTTGCGTTGCCCATATACGGCGAGTTGCGTTGTCGCTGGACCAGCCGAGTTGCCATGAGATCGCGCGTTCGATCTTGGCAAAGCTAACAAGTTCCGGCGAGTTCATGTACGGAAAGATGTGTTGCGCGTACATGACGAGTTGTGTTGCCGCCGGAAGTGAAGTGTTGATCGGTAAGATGCGTCACCGAATGGAAAAGTTAAAGATGTGAGAATAAGGTGTGAAGTTGTGTCCAAGTGCTGGTATGCGGGACGTTCGTTGCAGCTGAAGCGTGTCACGATCGAGGTGCTCCAGTGAGGTGTATCTCCAAGGGGCGAAGACATGAGACGTCACGGTCGAGGCACTCCAGTGAGATGTTCCTTCAAGGGGTGAAGACGTGTGCGAAGACAAGATGGTGGGTGGCTATCTACGTGTCTCAACGAGAAGGCGAAGACCAACGTGAAGATGGATGCGAACCGGTCAAGATGAGTTTCTGCATGCGGCTATGCGTTTAGTCTGCATGTGGCACGCTATGATGCGGCAGCGTGGACTGGTAATCCGGAGGACGCGTTGAGTTGAGTCGTCGAGTTGTGAAGCTGCAACGAGTGAAGACTGGAGAGGGCACGAGGAGACGACGAGTCAAGATTAGGGGGAGATTGTTAGCAATAATCTTGCCTCTAATGCAAGTGAGTTAATAAAGTTATAATTAGGTAGGTTTAAGCGTACATGAGTTTCTAGTCTTGTACTAGTCTGGCCGGAATTCTAGTCGTATAGCAGTAGCATACGTTGACAAGGAGTTCTACTAGGGTACGTGAAGTGTTTAGCTTTTTTAGGAAAAGTAACCATAGAGTTGAGTCCGTGTAGGTCTGGATGTCGAAGTTCGAGTCAGGCAGTAACGTTAAGGGTTGATGCATATATATGCACGTGCAAGGGGTCTGTAATCAGAAGATTATACTGAGAAAACAAGAAATAAAGAGGCGATTTAGAGGGCGCGGCACGCGCCCCTGGCAACAAGTTTTTCGTGTCGTTTATTCGTCTAGTTTGATGTGATCGATCCTGTGGGCGAATTTCAACAGGGGATAGGCTGCGCGCCGAGGGATCCGGCCAGCCGCCAGTAGCACTACAGCAGGGTGCAGTGGAGGCGTACAGGCAACGCCGTGAAGATATGTCAGACCACGGACCAGACATAAAATTCGAACCGTTTTTTCCACTCGCCAATGGCAATGGTGTGTAATTTAACTCAACTTTTGGGGTATTTTTAATGTTGGACGAAATTTTTGGAAGAAGCAACTCTTCCTTTATTATTATTATTAGGTAAATATATGGTGGAAAAAGAACAATTATGAAAAGGGACCAGCTAGCAAGTGATGGTGGAAAGCATGTAAACGGTGTTGTAATCAATGAAAAAAATGGACTGGGGGCCATAAGTTCACTAGTGGTTTCTCTCAGAAGATAAAATGCACACATGATGGATGAAAAAATTACAACTGAGCAACTGATAGAATTGTAACACAAACTTAATCTAGCTATGAAATGGAGAATTCATATGTGATATTCATGTAGGCATCACGTTAAACATATATAGGCCATTATCCAACTGCATCTATAACTAATCATCCACATAGGGATCACTATCCAGCATGTCACCTATCGGTATTAAGTTGCAAGCAACAGACAAAAGCATTAAGCACAATACATAATGTAAGAAATATTTATAATAACGAAGACATAAACAGTGATGTTTTACCCTTAGTAGCAACATCACACCCTCGGCCTTTCATGTTTCTGTCACTCAGGCGCTGGCACATGAGGGGGCATGAACCTACCATCTAGCATAAATACTCTCTCTTGGAGATACAAGCAATCACTTGGCCAAAGTAACCACACACATTGGAGAGCATGCAAGAACTTAAATAGCACATAAAGATAACATGAACAATCTGATAATAACTTCACAATTCATCAGATCCCAGCAAACACATCATATAGCATTACAATAGTTGATTTTGATCATGTTAGGCAACTCATAAGATCATAAACATGGAAGCACAAGGGAGATAGACAACCATCTCGATACTGCCATGGACCCATAGTCCAAGGTGGAACTACTCACAACTCATCCCGGAGGAAGGCATGGTGATGTAGAGCCCTCCGGGATCGATCTCCCCTCCGGCAAGGTGTCGGGAATAGCTTCAGAACCCTCCTGAATTAGGGTTTGAGATGGCGGCGGCTTCGGGACAGGTTTCGTAGAAAATAATGGTTGTCCCGACGTTTTTAGGGTTAATATGATTTTATAGGCATCGTATGGGGCCGAGGCGCCGCATAGGTAGTAGGGGCGGGCCCCACCCACGAGTGGGCCCTGGGCTGTGGCTACAGCAAGCCCCTGGCCTGTGGTGGCCCCCTGAGGTCGCCCTTCGGACTTCGTCTTTGTCTTGGCGTAAAAATAATTTCTCTAAATTTTTGTCCAATCCCGAGGATATTTTCTTAAGTGGATATTCTGAAATACAGAACAGCAGAAAACAGGGAACTGGCACTGGGCATCTTTTCAATAGGTTAGTTCAATAAAATTTCTCAAAATGATATATTATGATAGTAAAAATATATGGCATTGATAGAAAACAAGCATGGAACAATCAAAATTTATGGATACGTCTGAGACGTATCAGACTGTAAGAGGAGTAGTGATTGCCATACAACGGATGCACATAGAGCTATAAGTATATGAAAGCTCTCCAATGGAACTAGTGGGGGTGCATCCAACTTGCTTGCTCATGAAGACCTAGAGCTCACTTGAGGAGGCTCATCCTTAGAATATGCAAGCCAAGTTCTATAATGAAAAGATCCCCACATAGTTATGCAATTAAAACATGAAAACTCTCTAAAACTGAAATGCTGGTGCTCTCATAAGCACAAGTGTGGAGTAAAGGATAGTAGTGTTGCTCCCTCTTTTTTTTCTATTTTTTTATTTTTGGTGGCCTCCATGGCTCTTTCTAATTTTCTCTCATTTGGGCTCTTTTCCTTTTTCTCTTTTTTATTTATTTTGTATCCTCACCGGTAGGAGCAACACTCTATATATGCAAAGAATCACACACTTTTTGTACTAAAAACCCATAAAAGATAAAGCATGATCTGTGAAAATGAATGTCTCTACCAGAGTAGCAGGATGTGCAATGATCTAGTGTAACATGGAATAAATAAACAAAGGGCAAAGCCTCAAACCATCATGTCAGTTGTATATGATCACGCAAAGCAATATAAAAATGATGAATGACACCAAGTCATCTAATGTAAAATGGATGTTGCATGGCAATGTATCTCGGAATGGCTATGGAAATGCCGTGGTAGGTAGGTATGGTGGCTGTTTTGAGGAAGATATTGGCTTACGTATAGAAGAACAAGATGAAGTCCTCCAACGGGGTTGGATATACTGGCGAAGTATGCACCACGTCTCAGTGAGAGAGAAGGCATTGCACAACATCGAAGAGGCTAGCAAAATATGGAGGGTGGAAGTGCCAAACCAAAAACTGAACAATGCATTCCGTATATTATAAACAAATAGCAATTTCGTATATTAGCAGTAACTAAACCACTAGGAAATACTTTCAACTGAGCAGAATTCATGATACAAAAAACATTATTGACTTATGTTGTTTAGTTCAAAAGGGTACGGCTCCACACTCTACTAACACGTCTCCACTAATCAGTTCTAACATAAATAACCAACATATTTTAACCATTAGTTCACTTAATACCTCAAAGCAAAGTACAAGTAACAAATTATCCAAATAGTGATCTACAAGACTGTGTAAGTTTTTCATCGTACAACTATCACATGCACGGCATTCTATTGTTCCAACACATCAACCAAGCACCACGTAATTTTCAAACAACTCTCCAAACAAGTATAAGTGAAGAAAGAGAGTTTCTACATAAGAAACTAGCAGCTCCTAACAACATATAAGTGAAAAGCAAGAGCTACTTGCAAACGAAACAATAACTAAGAATACTCCACAAGTAAACAGGATAAGCAGGAGTATTCTAACAAAAAAGTGGAGCGTGTCTCTCTCCCAAACAAGATATCTAGGATCCAACATTCAAAATGACCAGCAAACAAAATAGACTGACGCTCCAAGAATAGCACATAATATGTGAAGCAATACAAATATAGTATCAACGGAGACGACTTGATGGTTGTCCATGAAGAAGAGGGGGATGCCTTGGGCATCCCCAAGATTAGACGCTTGAGTCTTCTTGAATATCCGTGGGGATGCCATGGGGGCATCTCCAAGCTTGGGATTTTTTCCATCCTTCAACTTTGTACATCATCCTCTCTTGTGAAACTTAAAAACTCGCTTCACACAAAACTTCTCATAAACTGATTAGAGGGGTCAGTACTCTTAAAATAAAATCCACTTGGGTGATGTAGGGACACATTGCAAATACTAAATTTATCATTAGATACTGTTACTCAGCCTTATGTGTAACTCTCCACCTTTAGTGAACCTCACTCAATGCTCGTAAAGAGGCGAATGCAAATAAAGACAGAAATCTGTCAAAACAGAACAGTCTGTAAAGATCGAATTTAAAGAAATACTTCCGTAGCTCAAATCAGAAAACTCAAAACTAATGAAAGATAGGTAAAAGTCTCAGCTTTACTGTCAAAACAATTCAGATCAAGATCACGATATGATGATTTGTAAGATTTTCTACAGTGCAGCATACATAATCTGTTTCTGGACAGCAAAACAAAACTTCGCACTTTGTAAGAATTAGAGGCTACTCTTGGCACAAAAATAAAAACAAAAGGATACAAAGTAGTTGCTATAGAGGTAACAACATCTAAGACTAAACAACAACAAAAGGAAACCTGAGATTAAAAATAGCATGGATTGCCTCCCATAAGCGCTTTTTTGTAAAGCCTTTTAGCTAGGATAGAAGATTTTAATGATGCTCTTATAATAATATGTCATTGAAGCATAAAACTTCCTATACATAGTAAAGAGAGGAAACTTCCTATACATGTCATTGATGCGTTTTTTTGCAAATATTAAACACATTTAAGTCTAACCCACTTCCTATACATAGTAATCACATAAGAAAATAAATCATTGAAGCATAAAACTGCTAGCATAGAAAGGCAAAGCAAGTGCAACATTAAAACCTTCAACATAAAGAGAGGAAACTTAATAACATGAAAATTTATATAAACATGATTCCCTCTCTCATAATAACTTTCAGTAGCATAATAAGCAAATTTAATAATATAGCCATCACATAAAGCATCCTTCTCATGATTCACAAGCATATAAGTATTATTACTCTGCACATAAGCAAAATCCTTCTTATTAGAAACAGTGAGAGTAGGACTATCATAGCCATCATTGTAATCATCGTAAATAAGAGGCATATTATAATCATAATAAACATGCTCCTCAATGATAGGTTGATTGACAATATCATATTCATCATTGTAATCATCATATATAGGAAGCATAGTATCATCAAAGCAAATTTTCTCCTCCAATCTTGGGGGACTAAAAATATCATATTCATCAAAACCCACCTCCCCAAGCTTAATTTTTTTTATAGCATTAGCAATAACGATGTTCAAAGAAAGCATGCTAATAACATTGCTACTATCATGCAAATAAAGTTCCATAGGCTCTTTAATTTTTTCTTCAAACACTTCATGTCCTAATTCAAGATAAATTTTATAATGCTCTCTCATTTTGTTGGTGTTTTCTTGCATTAAGCCAAACTAGTAAAATAAAAATAAGAAACAAAAAGATATTATTGCAAGATCTAAAGAAGATACCTTCAAGCACTCACCTCCTCGGCAACTACTCCACAAAGAGCTTATGGCGTGTTGGCAGAAAAAGTGAGTACCACTTACCTTTCCTTCCCGGCAATGGTGCCAGAAAAGAGCTTGATGTCTACTACACGCTTCTATTCTTGTAGACTCTGTTGGGCCTCCAAGCATAGAGGTTTGTAGGACAGCAACAAATTTCCCTTAAGTGAGTGACCAAAGGTTTATCAAACACAGGAAGGAAGAGGTTGAAAGTATCCTTCTCAAACAACCCTGCAATTAAGATACAACAAGTCTCTTGTGTTTCCAACACACCTAGCTAACACAATGGCTAATTGTATAGGTGCTCTAGTTTGGCAAAGAGATGATAAAAGCAAAGTAATATGGATGGTAAAAGGTTGTATTTGTAATCTGTAATAAAAATGGCAGCAAGCAAACAAGTGATAGAAGTGACTAAAAATGGTGTTTCAATGGTTGGAAACAAGGCCTTGGCTTTTACTAGTGACTACGCTCAACATCATTAACATAATTAAACATATGATACTTCCTCCAAAAGCATGTATGGTAGACGTTACTCGGAGATCATTCTAATATGGATCAAAACATGATGAGAATCGCGTAGGGCTACAAAAGCACACATTAAAATTTGTATTAAACATCCAGGGACACTACACGCTATCACTTTCAGCATGTAAAGATAGTACTAACAAACACCATAAAATATATCTTGAATAGTCTCTTTCAAATACATCCACGGCACCCGCACGGTCACCTTGGAACCATGGATATTATACTAAACACAAGCGTCAAGAAACCTCATAATTCCATTATTAAATCCAACAAGAAGAATAAACTCATGGTAAATATCTCTCTAATCCATTATCCATAGAGTCACACACGTCACCCGCACTATCATCGTGGCACCATGATCACAATGGTGACTCCAGAAATTATACTAGATATCATCAAGTGAGCAACATCATATCCATTACATAAAGAAGGGGAACATATCATATAATTCAACTAGATTAACAATGCTCATAATCATAATCAAGATCACATCATGGGAGAGAGAGAGATAACCACATAGCTACTTTGTGAGTTATGCCCTAGAGGTAAATAATAAAGATGTTTTATTGTCATAACTCATATATGTTCATAATAAATTTTATACCATGCTATAACTATATTAAGCGGAAACATTAATACACGTGTGATATGTAAACAATCAGGTCCCTAGTAGCCTCAATTTAACTAGTCCATTGGTCAACAAATGATCAAGGTTTCCTGATCATGGACATTTTTGTCAATTCACAATGGAGCCATGTCATTGGGAGAATAATGTGATGGACTCACACCCAACATAGGTATTGCAATGCAATCGGGGTTCAAACATTGCAATAACTAGGAAATGTAGTAACTGGACCTTTGACCATGAGATGATATTTAATCACTATTATCGAGGGAGCTTTGACTGCATGAAACGTCACAACGTAACAAGGTAATCATAAATGTGTCTCTCAGGTTTCCCGAAGTGATATGTTGAGGCGTATGCATCAAGAGCGGGATTTGTCCGTCCGTATGACATATATATACTTCTGGGCCCACTCGGTTAGATTGCATCAAAGAAGCTTGCAAGCATGTGACTGTGTTATGGAGATGTAATGTCACGGGAATGAGTAAACTTGTTTGCCCGTAACGAGATCGAACTAGGGTATGGAGATACCGGAGATCGGGTCTCAGACAAACTGGGTATCGTGAGGCAAAGGGTTAATGACTCGACATTTATGGTTCAAGCGACAAGTTTTTCATGGAACGCACACGGGTCATTATGGGTTTCCAGACCCCGCTACTGGTCATTGATCGAAGAGGTGTCTCGATCATGTCTTCGCATTTCCGAACCATAGGTTCTCATGCTTGAGGTTATTCGACGCTTAGGGATAGGTTCGGTACCATAGGAGAAAAGAGAAAAGAGAACCGGAAATGTTCCGTAATATATCCGATGGTGATCGGAGGGTTTCGAAGGGTGTTCCGGAGCGAGAGGAATTAAATAATATGTATTTAATATTAATTAGAGTAATTAATATTAAAATATATTTTTTAATTGGATTTCAGGGGCAGTCGATCTAAATGGGCCTCACCCGAAGGGGAGGCCCATAAGGGGCCATCCGCCCCAAGCAAGGGGGCCAAAGGGGGCCGGCCGGCTGGGCCATGGGGGCACCCCACAAGGCGCCCACCAAGGACATCGGCTGCCCTTGGTGGCAGGTTGGTGTGGAGATTAGTCCCACAACGCCTGGCCATTGAGGTTGGCCTCCCTCATTCCCCTATATAAGGAGGAGACCCTCTCCCTCAAAATGCACCCAATTCTCTCTCAACCTCAAGCGTGGTTCTGCATTTTGGAGCCATGCAAGGGTAGAGGTTTCTCCACCATATGCACGCCGTCGTGCTGCTGGTTCTTTGATCTGAGCCTTTCTTCTTTTGCTGCTTTGCTGGACCAGAGCCCGGGGACGTCGTCTACACCGGACACGTGTAGAACTTCGGGGGTGCTGCCGGTTGTAGCACTTGTCGCTTGTACGACTACACAACCTTGAGGTCGGCGCCGTCATACGTCTTCATCGTCAACGTTCTCACGAACATAAAGCTTTCGGTCTTCAAGGGTATGAACACCGAATCCCGATGTTATCTTACATCTGCATAGAATAGATCTTGGCTATGTTGTTCTCGTCATTAGGAAATTTTTTGTTTTCTACCACAGAACCCTTCAGTGTTATCCAAGCTAGGTTTATGCGTAGATATGTTGGTACGGTTAGAATACATAGTAATATGTGGTCATTGATTTTCTAGTTGTTACCCTCTCTCGTGTACTTGTTCATATCGCGGGAAAGTTTGATGAAGCGGCCCAGACCGACCTTACGCGTACTCTTACGCGAGACTGGTTCCGCAATTGACATATGGCTTGCACCATATCTGTGGCTTGCGGATGTCTGTCTCTCTTACATTAGTTGGTATGACATTTGCTGTAGCGACTAGACCCATTAATATGGATCCCGTCTATGAGTATAGTGCTAGTCCCGGATCGACTCGCTAGCACACTCATTACAAATGAATAACAGAAGCACATGCGTCCTTTATTACAACAAATTATCTAGAATATAACATAATCCTTACATCTTTGCATAGCATAAAGCTAGCTCAAAATAACTTAAATAGAGTTTACAGCAAACAGCGGAAAATAAAATGATAGATGAAGCTCCATTCAACTTGTGCCACGGGCTGCTCATGCTGAGTGAAGTATCATAGACCTAAGCAACCAACCTGCAACATAGACGTTGCAGCCAAAGCGAATTTGGTCAATACAACGTGACTTGTATTGGCAAGTGGGCAAAAGGACTCATAAATATCATTACCTAGCTATTACATGCAATTTGGCTAGGTGGAGTTAAAGGCTATTTTGCATAAAGCGATGATCTTTATCCTATCAATTTGATAAAACATTATCCAAAGATAAATGAAACAATCATTGGACACCGATAGAAATCAGTGCTCCTACCCATTGGTTCAACCATCAAGTTTTAATTACTGAAATTAGAATGAGTGAGAACTTTCGTAGACTCTAGTTTAGAAGGCTCAAGATTGTCCGTAACCGGGAACACGGCTAAGTACTCAGATTTATAAACCTTTGAAGGGGTTGTACACTTTAGCCGTAGGATATATTTAACCCCGTTTACCATGTCACACAATTCGTATCATGGTGGGGAGAGAAATACACCGAAACCTTTGGGCGGTGATCCTTGAGTCCTCTTCCGCACCCTGTTCAACCTACTATGCTACATCAGCTGGCTACGATAGGTACAAGGACCACAACTTACTTGGTTAAGTCAACGCCCATATCATTGTTGACCTACGGTTGTACTCGTAAGCTACTAAACAAGATACCACAATTATTCTCATAAACCTAGGTGGACGTTCACAAGTGCACGTGCTCAGGTTAAACCATGGAAATGGCCCTGAGTAGCCACTCAACTATAAACAACCGATCAAATCAATTCCACCCAGACATCAATTAATTAAAGTTGTTTTGTTAATTTAAAACATTAACAAACATAAACATCCTCCTCAACATGTGTTCCCATAACCACGTCTATAGCAACTAAGCGAAACTTCACGATGGTTTGATGGAAATCTATTCTACAATTAACAACTTATGGCTATCCACTTGGGTGTTAGCAGATTGCCTATAGCATAGCTTACAATCAACTCCTACCCATGCAATACTACAAAAGTAATGCTAAATGCATAGGAAAAATAATGGGACAATGACTGCACCACTTGCTTTAATTCTCGTAGTTGTTCAAACAGTCGTCGCAGTTGCAGCAACAATCGCAACCCTCGTTGTCTACACGATTCACACAATTCACAACATAAGAAACATCAAACAATAGCAACATGGATGCATGTCAACATTAAATTACAAAGAAGTAATATTTGTTCTCTGATTTTATATGATCCATGTGGAAAAGATTTGATGCAATTTAAAAGGTTAGAATTAAAATTATGGCCTATTAAAGGACTAATCAAGATTAAATAAACTTCTAAAGAAAACATGCATAAATAATCTTGGGAAAATTAACTTGGGTTAAGGATTTTTTAACTTAACCGACACAAAAAGAATTAGCTAAAAATAATTTACAGAGAATAAAATATAATTATAAAACCGATTAACACTATCTAAAAATACAGAAAATAATTATTCGGTAAAAGTCAAATATTATTTCAGATTTGCAGATCTGAATTTACTGAGCATTTTGGTATATTGATCATAATTTTCTGATAAACGGTTGAAATTCTATGAATTTTACAAGTTTTACTTATTTTCTGGAAAAAAATATTCGAATTAAAAGATTTGCTGACTGGGCTTTGACTAGGGCTGACGCGGCAGCCACGTCGGTGTCCACACGGTGTCTTCTGGTTGGCCCGTACCGATGCGGGATGGGGATCTAATTAGATCTGTCCGATCTAAATCGAATGGCCGTGGTCGATGGCATCTAAGGGGCGGCCGGCGGTGACTCACCTGGACGCGACGACGACGTCGTCCGGAGGCTCGACGGGGACGGCGGTGCTACTCCGGTGCTCCTCCTGCTCAGCGTAGATGTCCCTTCGGCTCCTCCTGTCACGGCGAGGTCGATGGTGTGCTCGGCAGTGGCACGGGAGACTTCAATTGACATCGGCGTCGAGGATTCGAGCTCGGGCTTCGGCGGACTCCGGCGAGGACGTGAGAGCTCCCTGGTGTTTCGATTTAGAAATCAATTAGTAAGGTGGATGCGGTGATGGGAGGGGAAGTGAGGAGACAACGGGAGAGGGCTCGGGGTGACCCGAGGTGAACTCCCGATGGCGGATGGCAGCGGTGGACATCGATCTTGAGAACGAGATCGATTTGGGCTAGGGTTTTAGGTGGGTTTCGAGGGCTCGGGGTCTGGGTACTTATAGATGGCCAAGACTTGGTCGAGGGGCAAAGGAAAATGACGCGGACGTCTAGATTTTCTCGGGATTGGTTCGGGTTGTTCCGTCGAACACGTTGAGGGCGTGGACTTCGGGCGGGGTGGAGGGGATGACAGGCGGGCCCCGCGTGTCGGCGACGGAAGAACATAAAAGAGAGGAAAAAGAGAGGCGAGCTGGGCCTACTGCGGCCTGCTGCGGTGCGGGGAGCTGGTTGGGCTGCGACCCAACTGGTTCGGCCATCCTTTTTTTTGATCTTTTCTTCTTTTCCTTTTTTGTTTTTAATCAAACCCTTATAACTTTTGATTTTCAAACTCAAATTGATTGAACCAAATTTTGTAAAATTTGTTAAAGTATCCCCTGTCCATATATGACTAAATGGGGTAGATTTTTATAACAAAATTACACAAACACCCCTAGGCTTTATAAAGCTTAAATAGGGTTTTTGGATAAAAGAAAATTTGGATTTTTGAGATGGTCCTTTTGATTTAAAACAAATGCAAGGTTTTTTGAATGATGACACGATGACATGCAATGCAAACATCCAAATCTAAAATTGGGATGTTAGAGACTAACCCCCTTAAGATGAATCTCGTCCTCGAAATTCGGATTGGCTAGAAAAAGGTGTTGATGGTCTTCACGTAGATCATCTTCTTGCTCCCATGTAGCCTCTTCTTCAGAATGGTGATTCCATTGTACCTTACAATATTTGACTGTGTTTGTACTAGTGACCCTTTCTGCTATCTCTAGAAGCTTGACTGGTTTCTCCTCATATGTGAGGTCACTCTCCAACTGGACTTCATCAATTGGAACTGTATCTCTCAAGGGTGTTTCTGCAATATCTGGGTGACATTTCTTGAGTTGGGATACATGGAATACATTGTGTACATTGGACAAGGCCTCTGGCAACTCTAGTTGATAAGCTACTTCTCCTGTCCGTGCCAAAATCTTGTACGGTCCAATAAATCTCGGGGCTAATTTTCCCTTAATACCAAAACGTTTAACTCCATGTAGAGGCGACATTCGAAGGTACGCTCTATCTCCAACCTCATATATAACCTCTCTACGTTTAGAATCTGCATAACTTTTCTGCCTTGATTGGGCTATCTTCAGCCTGTCTCGAATCAACCTGACTTTCTCCTCAGCATCCTTGATAATGTCAAGTCCAAAGAGACTACGTTCTCCAACTCCACTCCACAGTAGTGGCGTGTTACATTTTATACCGTACAGTGTCTCGAATGGTGACATTCCTATACTGGCTTGATAACTATTGTTGTATGAGAACTCGGCATATGGTAAGTTATCATCCCAACTTGATCCATAGTCTAGAGCACAAGCTCTCAGCATATACTCTAGTATCTGATTCACTCTCTCAGTCTGCCCATCCGTATATGGATGAAAGGCTGTACTGAATTCCAACCTAGTCCCCAATGATTCATGTAACTGGCGCCAAAAGTGCGAGGTATGAAATGCCTTTGGGAACTCCATGCAAACTGATAATCCTGCTCATGTAGAGCTTTCCTAGCTTGGCACTTGTATACGTAGTCTTCACGGGTATGAAATGCGCTACTTTGGTCAAATGATCGACCACTACCCAAATAGAATCATAGCCTGATTTTGTTCTAGGTAATCCTGTGATAAAGTCCATACCAATCTTGTCCCACTTCCAATCCGGTATCGGTAAGGGTTGTACCATTCCTGCTGGCTTCTGGTGTTCGGCCTTCACTCTACTACACACATCATATCTAGCGATATACTCTACGATATCCTTCTTCATATTGGGCCACCAGAATCTATCCTTCAGATCCATGTACATCTGCGTGTTTCCTGGATGAATTGAGTGCGGTGAGTCATGAGCCTCCTGGAATATTAGCTTCCTAATCTCTGAATCCTGCGGCACACAGATATGGTTCCCAAACCATAGTGTTCCTAGGTCATCCTCACGAAAATCCTCGGCTTTGCCTTCCTTTTTATTTGCTCTTATCTTTCCCAATACTTCATCTCCATTCTGGGCTTCTCTGATTCTGTTCATCAATATTGGTTCTACCTCCAACGCTGCGACATATACCTCTGGCACTAACTCCAATCTGAGAGACTTGAACTGCTCACACAATTCCGGCAGTAATTCGCCTGCTGTAAGACCATTTGCTTAAACCTTGCAGCTTAATGCATCAGCCACAACATTGGCCTTTCCGAGGTGATATTGAAGGTTCATGTCGTAGTCTTTTATCAACTCTAACCATCTCCTTTGCCTCATATTTAACTCTTTCTGAGTGAAAATGTACTTCAAACTCTTGTGATCCGTGTATACCTCACAATGCTTTCCCATGAGATAATGTCTCCATGTTTTGAGAGCATGGACGACCGATGCAAGCTCTAAATCATGTGTGGGATAATTTCTTTCATGATTTTTGAGTTGCCTTGATGCTTAGGATACTACTCTTCCGTCCTGCGTCAACACACTCCCAAGTCCTAGACGACGATATGTGTCACAATAGACTTGGAAATCTTTTTGTAAGTCGGGCAAGCACAAAACTGGTGTTGTCACTAGTCGTTGCTTTAGCTCTTGGAAACTAGTTTCACACTCATCAAACCAAACAAACTTCTTTTCCTTCTTTAGCAACTCCGTCATTGGCTTTGCTATCTTGGAGAAGTTTTCAATAAATCTCCGATAATATCCTGCAAGCCCTAAGAAACTCCGGATATCCATTTCTGACTTAGGTGACTCCCATTCTGTTATGGCTGACACTTTGTCTGGGTCAACAGCAATACCCTCACTCGTCACTACGTGACCTAGGAATCCCACAGTGTTTAGCCAGAACTCACACTTGCTAAACTTAGCATATAGTTTATGCTCTCTGAGCTCCTCCAAAATTAAGCGCAGATGCGCACCAGGTTCTTCATCACTCTTTGACTATACCAAAATATCATCGATAAACACCACTACAAACTTGTCCAAGAACTCCATGAACACATTGTTCATCATACTCATAAAGTAGGCCGGCGCATTGGTTAGTCCAAAAGACATAACCGTATACTCATATAGACCATACCTCGTAGTGAAGGGGGTCTTGGGAATATCCTGCTTCCTAATCTTCAACTGGTGGTATCCCAATCGAAGATCGATCTTGGATAACACACATGCTCCCTTCAATTGGTCAAACAAATCATTGATATTGGGCAGTGGGTATTTGTTCTTTATCATCACCTCATTAAGTGAGCGATAATCCATATCAAGTCGTTGTGTCCTGTCCTTTTTCTCTACCCACAAAATAGGTGCTCCCCAAGGTGATGAACTATGCTGAATAAATACCTTATCCAACTGTTCCTTGAGTTGCTTCTTCAGTTCCTTCAATTCATCAACATCCATCTTATACGACCTCTTTGTTATAGGTCCTGCTCCAGGCACCAAGTCAATAATAAACTCGATGTCTCTATCCGGTAGCATTCCAGGTAACTCATCCGGAAACACATCTGGATATTCTCTCACTATTCGCACATCCTTTATGCTAACCCCCTTAAGAGAATTTAACTTGGTCTCTCCAAGATTCAGTGTATACTTGTATCTGATCCTCTTCCTTTCAGCGGTAGTGAGTGTAATGGTACGTTGTGCACAGTCTTTCTGACCTTCATACTTAGACATCCAATCCATGCCTAGTATTACATCTAAGCCTTGTGATTCTAATATGATGAGATCTGTGGGAAAACTATAGGCTCCAATTGCTAGGGTTAAATACCGACACCTAGCGTTAGCTATCATCTCTCCTCCAGGAGAGCTTACTTTACCTGATCTATTGAGGCTCCTGGTAGGTAATTTATTCCTATCCACAAATACCATTGATATGAGTGAATGCGATGCACCAGTATCAAAAAGACAAGAGCGGTGCATGAATTGATCAAGAGCTTACCCATGATAAGGTCTGGTTCATCATAGACTTCCTCCACGTTCACATGATTAGCAGTTGCCTTCTGGAACGGGTTTGGCTAGGTTCCTTCTTCAGCCTTCCTCTCAGGACACTCAGTAGAGTAATGCCCCATCTTCTTGAAGTTATAGCACTACACTTGGCTGAGGTCCCTCTTGTGTGATGGGTTATGATTGCGGCTCTGTCCGTTGCCTCCATTTTGATGGTTATTGCCCCTATGACCATTAGGGTTATGGCCATTTCCTCCTTTGTGCTGGTATCCATTACCTCCACGATGACCATTGCCTCCATGCTTGTTGTGGTTAGCTCCTCCATTGTCATCATAGTGAGTACGGACCTTCTGGTGAGATGCTGAGTTATGGCCACCATGGTTGTACTTCCTCTTGCGGTTCTCAGATTGCTTCTGTTTGCCCTCCAGAACAATGGATTTGTGTATCAGAGACTGAAAATCAGGAATGTGAACCACTGACAGTTGGACATCAAGTTCATCATTCAGTCCATCCAAAAACCTCTCTCGTCTCTTGGCATCAGTGTCCACATCTTCTGGCGCATAGCGATCTAAGTTGCTAAAATCATAAATGAACTCCTTGACAGTGTGATTGCCCTATCGTAGATTGCGGAACTCTCTGCTCTACAGACTCACAACTCCAAATGAGACATGAGCATTGCGGAACCCATCTTCAAACATCGCCCAAGTGATTGTATCAATTGGGTGAGTGATCTGGTAGTTGTCCCACCAAGATGCTGCAGGTCCTTCAAGTAAGTGAGCAGCAAACCTCACTTTCTCAGCTTCTGTGCACCCCACGGTTACTAAGTCCTTGTTCACAGAACGCAGCCAATCTAATGCTGCCATTGGCTCAAGTGCAGTAGAGAACTTCTTAGGCCTCAACCTTAGAAACCTTGTGAGCATGTCCACTTGAGGTGGTGGAGGTGGTGGTGGGTTGTTGTTGTTGGCATTGGCAGTTATGAATTGCGTCATCACTTGCATCAGCTGAGTCATCACTTGTTGCAGATCATTGTTCCCAGTGTTACTTCCAGGGTCACGACGGGGAGGCATCTATTAGGTTTGAAAAGACAAGTTTAAACAGATAGGACTAAGGAAATAACTACCCATACAAGTATGATCAAGGCAACACTTTGCAAGCAATATAACAGCAATCCAAACACTTTAAATTACTTGTCCAAAATAAGGTCTAAAAACCTGCGAAAATCATAAAGTTTCAAACATGGAAAACAAAGGAAAAACTCTCGACTAAAGTAGCCATACCACACGATCTGGAATGATCAACACCTGACACGTGTAAATGATAACTTAATGAAGACTAATATGGTAGGCATATATATCTAGTTCCTTGAACGCTTGGTGTTGCTTGGGGTTCCATTGTTCTTGCGCTTCCTGGATGGTGTGTAATCTTCATCATCCGTTTCCTAATCCTCATCTACGTCCTCAATAAGCACCAAGTCTTAGGGTTCTCCTTGATGTATTCCATCCTGGTCTCGTCCATCTAAGCAAAGGGGTTAAGTGTGAGGATTAGAACTGGTAAGAGTATTAGAAGAAGTGAAAAGATATCGAAGATGGAAGTAAATTAAGGTTTTAGGCATAGGGCTTCCTATTCCAACTTAGGTCTCCATACTACATTCAACACAGAGCTCTGATACCATCTGTAGCGACTAGACCCATTAATATGGATCCCGTCTATGAGTATAGTTCTAGTCCCGGATCGACTCGCTAGCACACTCATTACAAATGAATAACAGAAGCACATGCGTCCTTTATTACAATGAATGATCCAGAATATAACATAATCCTTACATCTTTGCATAGCATAAAGGTAGCTCAAAAAAATTAAATAGATTTTATAGCAAACAGCGGAAAATAAAACGATAGATGAAGCTCCATTCAACTCTTGTGCCATGGGAGGTTCATGCTGAGTGAAGTATCATAGACCTACGCAACCAACCTGCAACGTAACGTTGCAGCCAAAGCGAATTTGGTCAATACAATGTGACTTCTATTGGCAAGTGGGCAAAAGGACTCATAAATATCACTACCTAGCTATTACATGCAATTTGGCTAGGTGGAGTTAAAGGCTATTTTGCATAAAGTGATGATCTTAATCCTATTAATTTGATAAAACATTTTCTAAAGATAAATGAAACAATCATTGGACACCGATAGAAATCAGTGCTCCTACCCATTGGTTCAACCATCAAATTTTAATTACTGAAATTAGAATGAGTGAGAACTTTCGTAGACTCTAGTTTAGATGGCTCAAGATTGTCTGTAACCAGGGACATGGCTAACTACTCAGACTTATAAACCTTAGAAGGGGTTGTACACTTTACCCGTAGGATATATTTAACCCCGTTTACCATGTCACACAATTCGTATCATGGTTGGGAAAGAAATACACCGAAAACTTTGGGAGGTGATCCTTGAGTCCTCTTCCGCACCCTGTTCAACCTACTATGCTACATCTGCAGGCTACGGTAGGTACAAGGACCACAACTTACTTGGTTAAGTCAACGCCCATATCATTGTTGACCTACGGTTGTACTCATAAGCTACTAAACAAGATACCACAATCATTCTCAAAAACCTGGGTGGCCGTTCACAAATGCACGTGCTTAGGTTAAACCATGGAAATGGCCCTAAGTAGCCACTCAACTATAAACAACCAATCAAATCAATTCCACACAGACATCAATTAATCAAAGTTGTTTTGTTAATTTAAAACATTAATAAACATAAACATCCTCCTCAACATGTGTTCCCATAACCACGTGTATAGCCACTAAGCGAAACTTCACGATGGTTTGATGGAAATCTATTTTACAAGTAACAGCTTATGGCTATCCACTCGGGTTGTTAGTGGATTTCCTATAGCATAGCTTACAATCAACTCCTACCCATGCAATACTACAAAAGTAATGCTAAATGCATAGGAAAAATAATGGGACAATGACTGCACCACTTGCTTTAATTCTCGTAGTTGTTCAAACAGTCGTCGCAGTTGCAGCAACAATCGCAACCCTCGTTGTCTACACGATTCACACAATTCACAACATAAGAAACATCAAACAATAGCAACATGGATGCATGTCAACATTAAATTACAGAGGAGTAATACTTGTTCTCTGATTTTATATGATGCATGTGGAAAGATTTTATGCAATTTAAAAGGTTGGAATTAAAATCATGGCCTATTAAAGGACTAATCACGATTAAATAAACTTCTAAAGAAAACATGCATAAATAATCTTGGGAAAATTAACTTGGCTTAAGGATTTTTTAACTTAACCGAAACAAAAAGAATTAGCTCAAAATAATTTACAGATAATAAAATATAATTATAAAACCGATTAACACTATTTAAAAATACAGACAATAAAAATTTGCTAAAAGTCAAATATTATTTCAGATTTGGACAGATCTGAATTTTCTGTGCATTTTGGTATATTGATCACAATTTTCTGATAAAAGGTTGAAATTCTATGAATTTTGCAAGTTTTACTTATTTTCTGGAAAATTTTATTCGAATTAAAAGATTTGCTGACTGGGCTTTGACTAGGGCTGACGCGGCACTGACGCGGCAGCCACGTCGGCGTCCATGCGACGTCTTCTGGTTGGCCCGTACCGATTCGGGATGGGGATCTAATTAGATCCGTCTGATCTAAATCGGAAGGCCGTGGTCGATGGCATCTAAGGGGCGGCGGTGACTCACCTGGACGCAACGGCGACGGCATCCGGCGGCTCGACGGGGATGGCGGCGCTGCTCCGGTGCTCCTCTTGCTCAACGAAGATGTCCCTCCGGCTCCTCCTGTCACGGCGAGGTCGATGGTGTGCTCGGCGGCGGCTCGGGAGACATCAATCGACATCGGCGTCGAGGATTCGAGCTCAGGCTCCGGCGGACTCCAGCGAGGACATGAGAGCTCCCTGGTGTTTCGATTTAGAAATCAATTAGTAAGTTGGATGCGGTGATGGGAGGGGAAGTGAGGAGACAAGGGGAGATGGCTCAGGGTGATCCGAGGTGGCGGCGGCGTCCACCTACTTGAACTCCCGAAAGCGGACGGCAGCGGTGGAGATCGATCTCGAGAACGAGGTTTTAGGTGGGGTTCGAGGGCACAGGGTCGGGGTACTTTGTAACGCCCCGACCCCGGAATTATACAGAGAGGCTATGTAATTGGCACAACCATCAAGGTATAACACAGAGATCGAGACTTGTGGAACAAACTGGCACATTGCATGACTCTATGACACAAAAATCATATAGCAACTCATATAACGAGAAGAATACAAATATTACACATCAAAAGGTCACAGACCATCAATTCATCAAGCGGAAGCGGGTAGTGTTGTCTAACAACAAGAAGCAAATATATGGCCTAAGAGGCCTACAATAAACATCACCCAAGCCAGCTTGTTCCACGGTCCCAAGCTGCCACCTAGTCGACGTCAACGAAGAACCCACCTAGTTGCTCGGTGTCATCCTCCTCTGAAATACAAAATCATAGAGGCAGCAAAGAGAGACTGAGTACGATGTACTCGCAAGATTAGTAGGGAGATATAGGCCCAATGACCGACGGAGGCTCTAAAGCTATATGTGTACTTGTTTTGCATAAAGCCAATTTTCAATAAAAGACATAAATGACACGAGGCGTCGTCTACTCAGAATACTTTTCATAAAGGGGATAAGAGAGTAACTTGTCATCATTGGTTCTCATCGAACCCTTTTGTTACCAACCACACTCATCTCCACCAAGGCACCCCCTCGAATCACCCTCGAGGAAATGAACCTTTGTCACACGTTGATTATGCAACCTTTAGCTGCCATATCAATTAGGTTAATATTTTCTATGATCTTATCGTCTATTCCCAAGTTGTCCATAACCGTGGACACGGCTTTTCGAAAAGATTAACCCTGCAGGGGTGTACTATGTGAAAGTCGCCAGGTTCCCGAGGGACCTCCCAACTTCTTATCCATTGGTACCGTCCGGCTCACCTGATTGGCCCTCTTCCGGGGAAGGCCGGCGAGCGGGCGCGGTTAAACCTTTACCTCGCATGAGACTATCCAAGAGTCATCTGTGGCCACAGGACAGGTTCAGCGCTCCCAGCGCCCTGCCCCATCGCCACGTCCTAAACACAAATCCTCATCAACATCATCTTTCCACGCACACGCAAATGGAAAACCGAACTAGAGGACCCTTGGATACGCCCGCACAAGTTATTCAGCTAGTAAGGCGCCCATACACCCACCAATGGCAGCACGCTCAAACCTTGAGTCTGAAGACAGGAACTCGCACCTAGGGGCTAGAGTGAGGCAAAACACCATCCCCGATGGCAACTCACCCAAGCCGTCTTAGCATTTTCATTAAGCATCACAATCATCCACCAAGTCCGCATCATTCCATCAACATCAACAATTATGGAAATAAACAACGGACATAACTATCATTTATCTAAGAATGGCTAAGCATCGCTAAGCATATGAATACAACAATTCTATCTTTATCTCGGGCCATCACTTCAACCCTAGGGTTCATAGGTAGGGATACATGTGATTGGCTCGAGGAAAAACATGCAAGCATAGGATTCTCTATATTTTGATCAAAAGAGACATTTGAATCGCATGCAATATTATGGTGGATAAAATCATAGGATGCTAGATGCCAAGAAGGTTAGGTTATCTCTTGCCTTGCTGCCCGGCCGTGAAGTACTGCTCGTCGGGGTAGATAGGGGAACCCTCGACTCCGGAATCTATCGATACCCAAAATAAATGCAAGAGCACAAATAAATCACAAGAACACAAGGTGCAATGCTCAACCACATGATGGCATGTCAAACTTATGCAAGATCTTAGCATTTAGATTATTTAACAAATTAAATGGAGTTCCAAATAATTAGTGCAATTATTTGGACGCAATTCCATATTTATCTTAGTGACCACAATCTTCATCAATTATTAAGGTATTAGAGAAGTGGCTCAATTATGCATGAGTATGACATGATTTAAACAGTTTTGCTCTTCCGATCATTTTGGTATCTTATTTTTAATTTTTGGAGTACCGATGAATAAATAGCAATTTAAATAATTAAAGGAATTTAATTCTTTTAAACCAATTGTGAATAACATCAAATAAATATTTGTGGTCATGATGTGATAAGTGCACGGTTTGATAGCGTTTGACATGTTGATCACTTTGATATTAAATTCATAATTTTTGGATAATTATTCGATGAGTTATGAAATTTCCCAAATCGTTATCATCTATGCCAATTTAGGAATTCATAAATAAACAGCAAATGTATTTATTCAAAAGGGCAAGACAATGTTACCCAATGATAGGAAAGGTTGTTTTGAGCATTTTCATATTTAATTTGCAAATTTTTGGATCAATATTCGAAAAGATACAAAAGTTTTAATTTCAGTTCAAATTCAAAAAGGGAAAAACTTTCCCTGGCAGGCCGGCCTCGAGCCGGCCAGGCCGGGGTGCAGGCCGGCCACCAGCCCGAGAGGCCCGGCCTTTGGCCGGCCCAGGCTGGGGCGCAGGCCGGGGCAGTGGCCGAATGAGCCGGCCCACAGCCGGCCCAGGCCGGGCGAGCAGGTCGGCCACCAGCCCGAGCCAAACGGCCTCAGGCCGGTTAGGCCGGGTCCTGGCCGGGCGCCCTGGGGCGCGGTGACGCCGACGGTGGCCGCCGGTGAATCGGCGGCGTGAAGAGGCGAGAAGGCGCGGGAAGGGAGGGAGAAGACGCGGGCCTCACCAGCAAATGTTTGGGAGGGGTCGGCGACGGCGGGGAATTGACGGGGACGACGGAATTCGGCCAGCGGAACGACACCGAGTCGGGGAAGGGGCGAGGACGCGGCCGTTAGCTGCGGGCCTCCCCGGCTCGATTCGGCCGGTGGGGAGGGAGAGGGGAGCGCGGCGGAGGGGGAGGTGGTGTCGGCTCGTGCCGAAGAAGCTCAGAATGGCGGCGATTCGTCGTCGATGGCGACCTTTCCTTGGTGGCCGCCCGAGGTCACTACGCCGCTCTCGATCCGGTAAAACAGGGCAGGCGAGAGGGAATAAGTGGGCAGGTGAGGTCGTCGACATCGTGGCGGGCGTCTTCGACCACCAGGGAGGGCCACGGCGGCATGGGCAGCTCGGCCGGCAGCTGAGCATGGCGCCAGTGACGATGGCCACGGTGGAGGAGAGAGGGAAAGGATAATCTGCGAAAAGCCCCTGAAATTTTTTAAATAAATTGCAAAGGGGTCCTCAACCGAGCTTAAGCAATTTAAAAGAGGCACCAGGACTTTTCTATAAAATCCAGAAAAATTCATAGTCTCCCCAATTGGCCTTTAGGTGCTTCACAAAATTTGGTTTGGCAAAATAAAATATTTTGGCCAACATTTGTTCATAGCATTTAATTAAAAGTAAGTTTGGCAAATTCCAAATTGTATTTAATTGGGGCATTTCAACAAATCCAAAATTAGTGAAAATATTCATGGAGGTTCTCACAATCATATTGAAGCTCCCCATGATTTTAGTTTGAAATTTTGGGGAAGTTTAAATTGGTTCCAAAAATAGGAATGGAATTAAGCCAATTTGGATTTTTAACCTATTTCTTATTTAACCAAATTTAAGGAATTGAGAACTTGTTTCAAAAGTAAATTGGAACTTCCTAAACCATTTGGAAGTCCAAGCCTGATTTGTTTTGATGAGTTAAACATTTGCATTGGTTAGATGTTGGGAAGTTTACCTTCCCCATTCAATTTGTTTCCAAATGGATGTTTGAATTAGCAAATGCATGTGGATGCTATGATGCAAACATGGAAAAAAAAGTGGAAAAATTCTTCGTATTTTTCATTACCAAGTTGGGGCTGTTACAATTCTACCCCCTTACTGGAATCTCGTCCCGAGATTCTAGAGTACAAGTAGGGATGAGGGGAACATGACAACACACATCTTCCTCGTTGCAGAGATTTGTCTAACTAACATGACATGCCAAAAAGTCGGAAAGGAAAGGAGATAACTTAAGGTGGTAGACAAAATGACTCTTGCCCAAAACCATAGGTTATTAAGAGAACAAGGAACGACTTGACCAAACAAAGGTCGAGCCGAGCATAGGACATCCGACCACTTTGTTCAGGATATTGGTCCAAGACCAAGACAAATCTTCAAACCACCAAGAGGTGTAGATCATAGAAACTTGAAGCACCGCAAGGAGAAAGGACACCTTTACGGACTCCACGCCTTTGACCTACCAGACGCTTCCATAAGATTAAAAGCTTGGCCCTAATGAAACTGAAGGATTTCTACAAAGTCAGTGTGATTGGGCAACACTTTGGGTTCACCTAGGAGGGAACGATATAGCATTGATCCTCAATTAGATAGGGTGGTAAAACCTCATAAACGAGCTATTCCTAAGATACAGGGAGTAGGGGGAGTCGACCGATAGATATTTAGCAACTCCGTGGTGGTGTTCTCCTTGAGGTTCTAGATATCACACTCCGGCTTCAGAATAGCCTTCTTTCAACCCTCAAACGAAGATAGTGTTTGGAGATAGAGAAAGGACCTTAGGGGAAAACTTCTAGAACCAGTTACAAATGATTCTCATGGATAGCGGTTGATTTGGAAAGAGTTAGGAGATTTAGTCAACAGACCTTCCGGTAAGGTGCGTGAACCACAACACTGGACTTGTCGGGTTACTAGTAGGCTTAGGTCATGCTCTTGATGAACTCCAAGCATCACTTTTGCTTGAGATTCGTTGTTGGTTAGGCGTGAGGATAATTCAGACTTAACATGTCCGAAGAAGAAGTTTGCGAGAGTTAACCGAAAGGTAGGGTAACTAGATTCTCAAGGTATGGCTACACTGCCAAGCTTCAGAACACGAGGTAGATTTGGAGAATTCCATGGGGTCACGATTACTAAGGGAATATTGCACCAGCATGTACTCCAATCACTGAAGCACAACTGATTCCTGATTGGGAAACACCGGAAGATGGAGAGATTTGACAACTGATTTAGAGTAAGGAACGGGCTAACAACAATCCAAGATATGCCGAAGCCTTTGTTAGCACTCTTCCGACAACTAGTGCCGAAAGGGTTTCATGAGCGGGTGTTATTGGAGGAAACACAAGTATTGATGGAAAAACTCGCTAAGAGCAATCCCGCCGTGAGTCAGATGATTCCCTAACAGAAAGTCTAGCTAAAGCTAGTGGCAGAGAAAAACATTGTCGAGGAAACCAATTACGGCTGCAACCTCGAGTTTGAAGACTAACTTTAGATTTTGCCACTCCGATGTAAGATTTGACAGTTAACGTCAGGGTTCAACAGAAAAGACCTTGGGTTAAAGATCAGCTTCATGCACTGGGACCCAAAATAGCATAATCTGACAAGGGTGACAACCCTCATGAATCATTACACCTGAACCCTAGCACAATCCGGGATCTTCGGTTCAAGATCTTGGCTAAGACCAGGAATGTCTTGACGATCCGCACTACTTCTTCTCTTCGGGCTTTAGAATTTGCAGACAAGCAAAGTTAACCAGTAACTAAAGGTAGAACCCAACCCCGTGATCCTATAGATTTAGAATTTGCCGACGATCAGAAGAACTGTTAAAATCAAATAGAGGTAAGATGGCACCGAGATCAGAGTGAATTGGGTAAGGAGTAAAAAGAATCCTAGGAAGGTTTTCACAACTCATTTTTAAGTTAAAAAATAATTTTCAACTAGACTCGACATCGACCAATAGAAAGGGTTTCCTATAGGCAGTCCTGCTCTGATACCAACTTGTAACGCCCCGACCCCGGAATTATACAGAGAGGCTATGTAATTGGCACAACCATCAAGGTATAACACAGAGATCGAGACTTGTGGAACAAACTGGCAAATTGCATGACTCTATGACACAAAAATCATATAGCAACTCATATAACGAGAAGAATACAAATATTACACATCAAAAGGTCACAGACCATCAATTCATCAAGCGGAAGCGGGTAGTGTTGTCTAACAACAAGAAAAAATATATGGCCTAAGAGGCCTACAATAAACATCACCCAAGCCAGCTTGTTCCACGGTCCCAAGCTGCCACCTGGGAACCCCAGACTAGTAGTCGACGTCAACGAAGAACCCACCTAGTTGCTCGGTGTCGTTCTCCTCTGAAATACAAAATCATAGAGGCAGCAAAGAGAGACTGAGTATGATGTACTCGCAAGATTAGTAGGGCGATATAGGCCCAATGACTGACGGAGGCTCTAAAGCTATATGTGTACTTGTTTTGCATAAAGCTAATTTTCAATAAAAGACATAAATGACACGAGGCGTCGTCTACTCAGAATACTTTTCATAAAGGGGATAAGAGAGTAACTTGTCATCATTGGTTCTCATCGAACCCTTTTGTTACCAACCACACTCATCTCCACCAAGGCACCCGCTCGAATCACCCTCGAGGAAATGAACGTTTGTCACACGTTGATTATGCAACCTTTAGCTGCCATATCAATTAGGTTAATATTCTCTATGATCTTATCGTCTATTCCCAAGTTGTCCATAACCATGGACACGGCTTTTCGAAAAGATTAACCCTGCAGGGGTGTACTATGTGAAAGTCGCCAGGTTCCCGAGGGACCTCCCAGCTTCTTATCCATTGGTACCGTCCGGCTCACCTGATTGGCCCTCTTCCGAGGAAGGCTGGCGAGCGGGCGCGGTTAAACCTTTACCTCGCGTGAGACTATCCAAGAGTCATCTGTGGCCACAGGACAGGTTCAGCGCTCCCAGCGCCCTGCCCCATCGCCACGTCCTAAACACAAATCCTCATCAACATCATCTTTCCACGCACACGCAAATGGAAAACCGAACTAGAGGACCCTTGGATACGCCCGCACAAGTTATTCAGCTAGTAAGGCGCCCATACACCCACCAATGGCAGCACGCTCAAACCTTGAGTCCGAAGACAGGAACTCGCACCTAGGGGCTAGAGTGAGGCAAAACACCATCCCCGATGGCAACTCACCCAAGGCGTCTTAGCATTTTAATTAAGCATCACAATCATCCACCAAGTCAGCATCATTCCATCAACATCAACAATTATGGAAATAAACAACGGACATAACTATCATTTATCTAAGCATGGCTAAGCATCGCTAAGCATATGAATACAACAATTCTATCTTTATCTCGGGCCATCACTTCAACCCTAGGGTTCATAGGTAGGGATACATGTGATTGGCTCGGGGAAAAACATGCAAGCATAGGATTCTCTATATTTTGATCAAAAGAGACATTTGAATCGCATGCAATATTATGGTGGATAAAATAAGTTGATAAAATCATAGGATGCTAGATGCCAAGAAGGTTAGGTTATCTCTTGCCTTGCTGCCCGGCCGTGAAGTACTGCTCGTCGGGGTAGATAGGGGAACCCTCGACTCCGGAATCTATCGATACCCAAAATAAATGCAAAAGCACAAATAAATCACAAGAACACAAGGTGCAATGCTCAACCACATGATGGCATGTCAAACTTATGCAAGATCTTAGCATTTAGATTATTTAACAAATTAAATGGAGTTCCAAATAATTAGTGCAATTATTTGGACGCAATTCCATATTTATCTTAGTGACCACAATCTTCATCAATTATTAAGGTATTATAGAAGTGTCTCAATTATGCATGAGTATGACATGATTTAAACGGTTTTGCTCTTCCGATCATTTTGGTATCTTATTTGTAATTTTTGGAGTACCGATGAATAAATAGCAATTTAAATAATTAAAGGAATTTAGTTCTTTTAAACCAACTGTGAATAACATCAAATAAATATTTGTGGTCATGATGTGATAAGTGCACGGTTTGATAGCGTTTGACATGTTGATCACTTTGATATTTAATTCATAATTTTTGGATAATTATTCGATGAGTTATGAAATTTCCCAAATCGTTATCATCTATGCCAATTTAGGAATTCATAAATAAACAGCAAATTTATTTATTCAAAAGGGCAAGACAATGTTACCCAATGATAGGAAAGGTTGTTTTGAGCATTTTCATATTTAATTTGCAATTTTTGGATCAATATTCGAAAAGATACAAAAGTTTTAATTTCAGTTTAAAATTCAAAAAGGGAAAAACTTTCCCTGGCAGGCCGGCCTCGAGCCGGCCAGGCCGGGGTGCAGGCCGGCCACCAGCCCGAGAGGCCCGGCCTTTGGCCGGCCCAGGCTGGGGCGCAGGCCGGGGCAGTGGCCGAATGAGCCGGCCCACAGCCGGCCCAGGCCGGGCGAGCAGGCCAGCCACCAGCCCGAGCCAACCGGCCTCAGGCCGGTCAGGCCGGGTCCTGGCCGGGCGCCCTGGGCGCGGTGATGCCGACGGTGGCCGCTGTTGGATCGGCGGCATGAAGAGGCGAGAAGGCGCGGGAAGGGAGGGAGAAGACGCGGTCCTCACCAGCAAACATTTGGGAGGGGTCGGCGACGGCGGGGAATTGACGGGGACGACGGAATTCGGCCGGCGGAATGACACCGAGTCGGGGAAGGGGCGAGGACGCGGCCGTCAGCTGCGGGCCTTCCCGGCTCGATTCGGCCGGTAGGGAGGGAGAGGGGAGCGCGGCGGAGGGGGAGGTGGTGTCGGCTCGTGCCGAAGAAGCTGAGAACGGCGGCGATTCGTCGTCGACGGCGACCTTTCCTCGGTGGCCGCCCGAGGTCACTACGCCGCTCTCGATCCGGAAAAATAGGGCAGGTGAGAGGGAATAAGTGGGCAGGTGAGGTCGTCGACGTCGTGGCGGGCGTCTTCGACCACCAGGGGGGGCCACGGCGGCATGGGCAGCTCGGCCGGCAGCTGAGCATGGTGCCAGTGACGATGGCCACGGTGGAGGAGAGAGGGAAAGGATAATCTGTGAAAAGCCCCTGACAAATTTTAAATAAATTGCAAAGAGGTCCTCAACCGAGTTTAAGCAATTTAAAAGAGGCACCAGGACTTTTCTATAAAATCCAGAAAAATTCATAGTGTCCCCAATTGGCCTTTAGGTGCTTCACAAAATTTGGTTTGGCAAAATAAAATATTTTGGCCAACATTTGTTCATAGCATTTAATTAAAAGTAAGTTTGGCAAATTCCAAATTGTATTTAATTGGGGCATTTCAACAAATCCAAAATTAGTGAAAATATTCATGGAGGTTCTCACAATCATATTGAAGCTCCCCATGATTTTAGTTTGAAATTTTGGGGAAGTTTAAATTGGTTCCAAAAATAGGAATGGAATTAAGCCAATTTGGATTTTTAACCTATTTCTTATTTAACCAAATTTAAGGAATTGAGAACTTGTTTCAAAAGTAAATTGGAACTTCCTAAACCATTTGGAAGTCCAAGCCTGATTTGTTTTGATGAGTTAAACATTTGCATTGGTTAGATGTTGGGAAGTTTACCTTCCCCATTCAATTTGTTTCCAAATGGATGTTTGAATTAGCAAATGCATGTGGATGCTATGATGCAAACATGGAAACAAAAAGTGGAAAAATTCTTCGTATTTTTCATTACCAAGTTGGGGCCGTTACATACTTGTAGACAGCCAAGACTTGGTCAAGGGGCAAAGGAAAACGACGCGGATGTCGAGATTTTCCCGGGATTGGTTTGGGTCGTTCCGTCGAGCACGTTGAGGGTGTGGACTTCGGGCGGGGTGGAGGGGATGACAGGCGGGCCCCGCGTGTCGGCGACGGAAGAATAGAAAAGAGAGGAAAAAGAGAGGCGGGCTGATGCGGTGCGGAGCTGGGCCGACTGCGGCCTGCTGCGGTGCAGGGAGCTGGTTGGGCTGCGGCCCAACTGGTTCGCCCGTCCGTTTTGTTTTTATCTTTTCTTCTTTTCCTTTTTCGTTTTTAATCAAACCCTTATAACTTTTGATTTTCAAACTCAAATTGATTCAAACAAATTTTGTAAAATTTGTAAAAATGTCCCCTGTCCATATATGACTAAAATGGGGTAGATTTTTATAACAAAATTACACAAACACCCCTAGGCTTTATAAATCTTTAAATAGGGATTTTGGATAAAAGAAAATTTGGATTTTTGCGATGCTCCTTTCGATTTAAAACAAATGCAAAGTTTTCTGAATGATGACATGATGACATGCAATGCAAACATCCAAATCTAAAATTGGGATGTTACATTTGCAACGGAGGGCGCCGAAAGGAGTGTAATAGAGACAACTATCTAATCGGTGTTGTGGTTGGAAGTTCATAGGTAAGAAGTGGTTCTATCGCGAAAGTCCTAACCGCCTGTCGTGGGGCTACCTTTCGGGTACCCCACGGTGGTGGTACCTGGGTCACGCCAAGGGAAGCCCATTCAAGCCCATGAAGTGCACCGTGAGGCCCAAGTAGCCGGTTAGATCGGTGACGAGACTTTCCTTATCCTGTAATGTGCAATCCACACCGTCCACCCGAGACCTGGCCTGTGATATAAAGGCCAGGAGGGTGCGCCACCTAGGGCAAGAAACACACAGGCAAACCCTAGCGAGATTGCCATCTCGCCATTGTAGCCACCTCGATAATATCAGACAAGCAGGAGTAGGTCTTTACCTCATCTCGAGGGGCCGAACCTGGGTAAATTCGCCCCCTGTTAGCCGTCGTGATCACCAACGTTCATCCTCTCCTCCCCTCAATCAACCCGGGGTACATAACCTTGGGAATTGCTGAGCCCCAACCTCGACAATTGGCGCCGTCTGTGGGAAGAACAGATCGTTGGAGTCATGGTTGCGCCGGCCTCATCTGCAATGAAGAATGGCATCAGCGCCAGGGAGTCGATCTACACCGGCTTCCTCGAGTTTGTCCAGCACTCGCCGGCGGATCTCCCGGCGTACGCTGAGCTGCAGCAGAGCACGTGGATTACCTTCGGTAGTCTACGCTATCTGGTGGACAGTCGTGGAACGCTCCGGCCCACGCTGGCCACGTTGCGCACGACGGATGCGCCTGCATCTACATCGACTGCGCCGACCGCGGCACCACCCGCCGCGAAGATCGCATCTACTACGGCCACGGCGATCGCGTCGTTGACCGCCGTGAAAATCGCGTCTACTTCGACTGCGTCAGCACCATCTACGATTGCGTCAACGGCGACTGCGGTGACCACACCTGCGGTTGCCAGAAAAATCGCATCTACTGCAACCCCGGCGCGAAACAAGTCTACTCCGACCTTCTTGTCTGCGCCAAGACCTACACCGATTTCGACTACGCCAACCGCGCCTCCGCATCGCGCAGTCGCCAGTAGTAGCGACCGTGGCACCCGCCACGTTGCTGTGATCTTCGACTCTGAGCATAGCTCGGACGAAGGAAGCAGGACTGGGATCATCAGCCCCACTCGACGGGTTTACCCCGCGCAAGTTTATATGACCAACTCAGCACGACCCAATGGCGGGGAACCCGCATACCCGCTGGAGGTGACCATGCCGGACAGGGTGACAAAACTCACCATCACCCGGGAGATGGCGATCAGGGCCATGAAGCACGTGGACGAAGGCACGTTCCCTTCACCAGATGAACCCCGAGAAGACCAACTGGCGGTCCAATACCTGCTTTGGAAGGAGTCCGAGCGAATCCGCCTAGAGAAGGCCGATCTGATTCGGCGCAAAGAACAAGCTGACGCGTCGAGTGCCAGGAGGGCAGCGCACTCGTTCATGGCTGGTTCGGAGGAAGTCACACAAGGAGGAGGACGTCACAGGGCTCGCATGCCGCGGGTGCTAGAGGCTGATCGCGTCCACCTCACTCGCAATCTGGAGTCATCATTCATGACGGAGGATGCGGACGGAATCCCCGTCCCCAAAACACCCGCTTCGGCCCTCATGGCAGTTGAAACCTACCTGCGACTAACACAGCCACCGGAGGGTAACGCCCACGCTCGCCTTCATAGGCGACAAATTCAATCCCTCAGGGAAGTCGAGGAAGTCCTGGCAAAGGCAGCACCAGCAGAAAGGGTGCACGAGAATCGAGGCCGCTGCGATCGTGAACCTGCACCACTTGCAGACCTAGACCCAATTCGACTGCGACAGCCGTAGCCAGGCGAAGATGTCCACAACGTCGTCACATAGAGAAGGGTGGACCGCAGTCGACGGATGCGAGCAGCAAGTGCACATGCCAATGACGACGACGACGACGGCATCGAGCCACGCGGAGCCGCATGCTTCAGCTTCAACATCCGTGACACGAAGATGCCCAAAGGCTTCAAGTTAACAGCGGAGACACCCAAGTATGACGGGAAGCAAGACCCAAGAGACTGGCTGGAGGACTACCTCATCGCGTGCAGCTGTCAGGGTGTTACTTCGACTACAGCCATGCAGTACATCCAGTTGATGCTCACAGGATCTGCACGCGGGTGGCTCAACACTCAGCCCAGGGACGCTTTCAGCACCTGGGACGAGTTTAGGAACGCTTTCGTGAAGAGCTTTCTGGGGACATACGCAAGGCCAACAACCCATCGGGGGCTACTCCCATCGGGAGCGCTGTTCGCGCACCCGATGACTAAGGACAACGACAGTCGAAAGTTGGCGAATCAAGAAGATCATGCGGCACATCCGATGATTCAAGGCAAATACGCTCGAAGGTTGACTCATAAAGGAACCAGATGGCGTGCCCGGAGGAAGGAGTCCTTTACTCGACTCTGCGATTCAACTAAGCACTCGGGGGCTACTGTCGTGGGGCTACCTTTCGGGTACCCCACGGTGGTGGTACCTGGGTCACGCCAAGGGAAGCCCATTGAAGCCCATGAAGTGCACCGTGAGGCCCAAGTAGCCGGTTAGATCGGTGACGAGACTTTCCTTATCCTGTAATGTGCAATCCACACCGTCCACCCGAGACCTGGCCTGTGATATAAAGGCCAGGAGGGTGCGCCACCTAGGGCAAGAAACACACAGGCAAACCCTAGCGAGATTGCCATCTCGCCATTGTAGCCACCTCGATAATATCAGACAAGCAGGAGTAGGTCTTTACCTCATCTCGAGGGGCCGAACCTGGGTAAATTCGCCCCCTGTTAGCCGTCGTGATCACCAACGTTCATCCTCTCCTCCCCTCAATCAACCCGGGGTACATAACCTTGGGAATTGCCGAGCCCCAACCTCGACACCGCCACGTAAAACATGCAAAAGATAAAGTAGAGGCGTCTAATTTTATTTTATAGGGGGCATAAGATGTGATATGGTCGAGGTAAGAATTTTATGAAATGTATTGCCGCCGGCGTGGAGACACCATGGACCTGGTGCTATGCCGGAGTGCTCGATGAAGATCAAGGTACAAGGACCATATCATATCATATTACATTTGATGTTATTGTGTGTCTTATTTGGTGTGTATCTTGTTTGTATTAGATATACGGCGGTAGCAAAATAAGATTATCTATATTAGTAATTCCAATGTTTGTGTTGTCCCTTAGTGTGCACCACCAAGAAAGTTCTCCATTATGAAGCACGTTGTGACGATCGGGTGTTATACATCTCGGCGTTCGCATACGGTGGGTGTAAGCCATGTTGCACAGCAAAAACACTATGGTTAATTTGGCGAGCCTAGCATGTACAGACATGGCCTCGGAACACAAGTGATCAAAAGGTTCAGCATGAGTCACATGGATGATGTTATTGACATGGTGATGTCTACCTTTGAAACTATATCATCGGCCGTGATGATCGGGGGTGGTGTAGTGGATTAGGATCGTGTAATCACTAAAATGATGACGAGGGATGTTCGTTTTGAGTGGGAATTCTTATAGTTTTATTTTGATAAACGTGAACTCATATTATGAACTATGTTTTGCAAAAATCTGTGTGGATAATAACCTGTTCGATAGCCCTCTTTAACTTAGGCCCATTCCTGCGATTGAGAAACTTAAACTGGTGGGTCCAACTTCATAAGTTTTATACATAGCTTGAGGATACTCCTTGTTCCAAACCTTTAGCTCTATGTCATGCAAGGGGAATCGTTCACCTTCATAGATTCTTGGTTGCGTTAAAAACCAAGAAGATGAAACAAATCACCGGAAAGTCATCAATGATGATGGTATATATGATATACGTGTTATGGATGTTTTACCTAAACAAGTACTCACTGCAGTGACTGAGTTTTGATATTGGTCCTGTTTTATGAAACAAGACTTTCTGCTTGAGATGCTTGGAAGGACGAGGAGAAGATGTGTATCGGTAATGGCAAGCACTATGTTGTGATGGCCATCGACACTTTTCCTCTGCATCTACCATTTTGAATAAGTTCTTTTTGTAATCGCTTGTTAGCATGATCATTGTAAGTGTATCTTGCCTCTAGCAAGACGATTATTCATATATGATAGTGACAAACGATTGACCTATATTCATGAGTAATATCTTTAATGGTCATACACCGGTTATAAATGGATTGTTCTTATTTGAATCTATATGGTAGTAGCTCCTACATTCATAACATTAATGCCAAAGGATACAAACTTAGTAATGACACCGCATTCATGTGGCACTACCATTGTAAGTCATGTCAACGTTATATGCATGAAGAAGCTCCATTCTGATGGATCTCTGAGTCCTTAGATTTTGATTTTTTGACACATGCAAACCGTACTTTATGGACAAGATAACTAAGACTCCGTTTTTCCTGTTTGAGGAATCGGGCGTCTAACTTGTTGAGAGCCATACATGTTGATGTGTGCGGATCAATGAGTACTTCAACGAGAAGTGGGAATCATTATTTTGTAAACTTCACCAATGATTTGAGTAGATATGTGCATATCCACTCTATGAAACGCTAGTCTAAGAAGTTTGATGAGTTCAAACAAGTTCGGAGTGAAGTAGAAAAATAAACTTAACAAGAAAATCAAATTCCTGCGATACTGATTGTGGAGATAAGGATTTGAGTTATGGTATTGGCATACCATTAGAAGACTTGTGAAAAGAGTTATTTAAACTCCAGTGCAAGTGGTTGACTATTGGAGTTATGCCCTAGAGGCAAATAATAAAGATGTTTTATTATCATAACTCATATATGTTCATAATAAGTTTTATACCATGCTATAACTGTATTGACTGAAAACATTAATACATGTGTGGTATGTAAACAACCAGGTCCCTAGTAGTCTCTATTTAACTAATCCATTGGTCAACAGATGACCAAGGTTTTCTGATCATGGACATTTATGTCAATTGACAATGGAGTCATGTCATTGGGAGAATGATGTGATGGACTCACACCCAACATAGGTATTGCAATGAGATCGGAGTTCAAACATTGCAATAACTAGGAAACGTAGTAACTGGACCTTTGACCACGAGATGATATTTAATCACTATTATGGAGGGTGGTTTGACTGCATCAAACATCACACCATAACAGGGTGATCATAAAGGTGTCTCTCAGGTCTCCCGAAGTGATATGTTGAGGCGTATGCATCAAGTGCACGTGCTCAGGTTAAACCATGGAAATGGCCATGAGTAGCCACTCAACTATAAACAACCAATCAAATCAATTCCACCAAGACATCAATTAATGAAAGTTGTTTTGTTAATTTAAAACATTAAAAAACATAAACATCCTCCTCAACATGTGTTCCCATAACCACGTCTATAGAAACTAAGCGAAACTTCACGATGGTTTGATGGAAATCTATTCTACAAGTAACAACTTATGGCTATCCACTTGGGTGTTAGTGGATTGCCTATAGCATAGCTTACAATCAACTCCTACCCATGCAATACTACAAAAGTAATGCTAAATGCATAGAAAAAATAATGGGACAATGACTGCACCACTTGCCTTAGTTCTCGTAGTTGTTCAAACAGTCGTCGTAGTTACAGGAACAATCACAACCCTCGTTGTCTACATGATTCACACAATTCACAAAATAAGAACATCAAACAATAGCAACATGGATGCATGTCAACAATAAATTACAGAGGAGTAATATTTGTTCTCTAATTTTATATGATTTTGGGAAGATTTTATAGTTTTCCTATTTTTCTGGAATTAACCCTGCACTGGCAGAAAACCCTATTTTCTATATTTTGATGTTGCAGGGACCCAAACAACGTCCAATTGACCTGTAAATTTACGAGGATCATTTTTTGGAAGGAAGAAAGCGTAGGAGCGAAGGAGACGAAAAAGTGGAGGCCCGAAGGCCGAAAGAGGGTGGCCCACGCGGCCAGATTCCTTGGCCACGTGGGACCACTCATCTAGGCCCTCATGGCTCTGTTGTTGTCGATCTTTCTTCCAGAAGCTTCGTCTTGACCTAAAAACGACTATAAAAATAGTCTCCCGACGCCTATCGGACGGGAGGCCGCCGAAAACACAGAAACACCGAAACAGAGATCTGGAGCTGCAGATTGGAGGGGGAAAACTCCGGCGGGGTCTCCATCTCCCCCAACGACATCTCCACCGTCTCCATGATGAAGAGGGAGTAGTCCACCACGGGACTATGGGTTTGTGGAAGTACCTTATGTATCTCTCCTCTCTCTTGAGCTTCACTAATTAGCACCGTATGAGCTGCCGAAAATGATTACGGTCATCTATATAATTCCTTTGTGGTGGATCTCTTTATGAGTTAATATATGTTTCACATTGCAATTGTTTTGTTTCAGTTATGAAAGTAGATGCATATTATGTACCCCATTCTTGTCTACTTGTTTTGATCAAGCATGTTTATGAGAGCTTGTGTGGGGGAACGTGTGCATTAGTTGGAGTAATGAGGGGGTGGCTAGTGAAGTGAAAGTGAGAGAAGTTCCGCGATCCACTTGGGTATTTTTACCTTACTTTGTTGCCTCACTAAGGATAAAGAAAAATACCATGCTACCGGAGGTGTGGGTGTGACCATTGCCACTTCTCCATGACTAGATCTAGCATGTTCTTATTTTAACTTCATGTCATAAGACTTAAAGCTATACTCTGATTTATCTTAATTAATGAGGTGCTAAGATTTAATTCTCATCTCGGTGGAGTATAAGAGAGATTAATAAACAAAAGATCTCTATGTTAGGACATGATGCCCATATAATTAGTAACTTGTCATGAAACCTTTTTGTTTTAATCTCATATGTCAATTCTAGTGTTCCATTGTCTACCACTTTATTAAAGAGAGAGTGCATTTGTGAAACCATGAACCCCGGTCCATTTTTAATCATAAGAAACACCTTTCCAACAACTTATAAGCATTTTCCATTTTCTGCCATTTAAAAATCCGAAAATACAAAAATACTTTTATATCTTGCATTCACAATACAAAACCCAAAAATACCATCCATCATTGTTTCCACCATCCTTGCATATTTATTTATTGTTTTGCATTTATTATATTTTCATATCATTCTCACACCTTGTGCTTGACAAACACTTGGTGAGGTTGAGGGCACAAAACAATTTACTTTGTTTTGCAGGTTTTCAAGAGAAGGATGAGGAGATAAATCTTTCACTACTGATTCCCCGAGAGTTCGATATTAAACCCTCGAGTCACCCCTCGTGGGGAAACCGTCTTTCCTATACTACACACTCTGCGCTTGGAGTCTCAACCTAAGCTAAGTTCAAGACTTCAAGGCCATCAAAGACGTTTTCTGGCACCATTGCCGGGGAATCACTGCTGTAAAGATTTGTCCAAAGGAGCATCTCACAACAAAGTCAACTTCATGACCAACTTGTGCAAACACCTAAGCTTGGGGAGGTTGCACCTACGTGAGCATCATCTTATCCATCTTTACCTTCAAAGCATTTTATTTTGTTTTGTTATTGTCTTTCATATCATATTTATATTTTGGTTTGCATATTTTATTTTCAGTTTTGCATTTAAAAATTAAAAAACACATAAAAACTTGCAAAAATGGGTGATAGAACTAAGTTGTGTGACTACACAAACACTCCAAATGATCACTTTATTGCTAGGCCCATTGCCACACCTGAGATAACAACTGATAGTTATGAAGTAAGTCCTAGTTTGTTGAACTTGATAACTAGGGAACAATTTGGCGGTAGTGCTATGGAGGATGCCTCTATGCATCTTCATGATTTTGCTGAAATATGTGACATGCAAAAATATAAAAATGTGGAAAGTGATATTCTAAAACTGAATTTATTTCCTTTCTCAATTAGAGGAAAAGCTAAAGAGTGGTTGCATTCACTACCTACTGATAGTATTAACTCTTGGGATGATCTATTAGAAGCTTTCATTAAGAAATATTATCCTCCTGTTAAAATTTTGCAAAATAGAAACAATATTCTTTCTTTTATGCCAAATGAAAATGAAAATGTTGCCATGGATTGGGATAGGATAAAACTTATGCTTAGCACTTGTCCATCACATGGGGTCAACGAATGGACCATATTACACTCTTTCTATAATGGTCTAAATTACATGTCTAAAAATATTCTTGATTCCGCTGCTGGAGGGGCTTTTATGGGAAAAACTATAGTAGAAGCTAAGAACATCTTAGAAAGTATTTTGCAAAACTATAGTCAATGGAATACTGAAAGAGCACCTAATCCATCTAAGAAAGTAAACTCCATAGAAGAAAGAAATGATTTGTCATCTAAAATGGACACTATTCTTGCCTTCATTAATAAACAAAATATTGAAAATGTCCCTTTGCAAGAACTAGTTGGTAATAATCCTGAAAATGTTGATGTTAACTTCATTAGGAACTATGTTAATAATGGGTATGGTAACAACAATTATAATTCTTATAATAAACCCCCATATATTCCCAACAACCGTCCTTTTGTTCCATATCCTAATACTAGTGATAATAAATGGAAGCCTATGCCACCAAGTAATGATAATTTTGAGGCTAATAAAATTCTTATGGAACAAGTTGCTAGTCATAATACCATGATACAAGAGTTGAGTAAGTCTGTTACTTCTATTAGTTCTGATATTAAAGGCTTACAACTCCAAGCTGCAGAACTAGACAAAGCCCTTTCAAAACGAGCTGATAACCAAGCCACTTTATTGAGTATGTCTGCAGGGAAACCACAAGCACCACCTGTGGTTGGAATGAATTCTATTAATATTGCTGAAAATGTTCCTCTTACTTTGGAGGAAACTCTTAATGAATTATTGAACTATCCTAAATATTTGTTGCCATTTATGTCTCAACTTGTTGGTTTAAAAGAAGAAGTTAATGAAACTGAATATGATGAATCACTTCTGTTAATTGAGAAAGAGAGAAAATTTTAGGAAGTTAAAATGCTTATTGAAGTCAAGGAACCACTACTTGACTTAGATAATTGTAGCTTGCATGAATTAATATCTACCCTACAACAAATTGCAAGTGATCCTTCCATCAACTCTAACCGAGCAGGCTTTGGTTCTTATATTGCTAATCATGTTTTAAAAGAAAAGATTGCTAGGTACAACCAAGAAGCTATGATACCACCTAAGCTTGGGGATATACGGATTCCCAAAGTACTAGTAACCATTGGAAAAGAGACACACCATGCTATATTAGATCGGGGATCTAGTGTCTCTGTTTTATCTAAAGAATTATATGAAGTTCTTGAATTAAAGAATCTTGAAAAATGCTCTGTTGAACTTGCACTTGCTGATGATTCCATTAAACATGCTTTATGAAGAGTAAGTGATGTTATGGTAGAGTTGCATATGACATTTGTACCTGTTGATTTTCTAATCATGGATATGGGGAATAAAACCTCTAGTCCAATTATTCTTGGAAGACCTTTTCTTCGTACCACAGGTGCTATCATTGATTCAAAAGAAGGGAATGTGAAGTTCTAGTTTCCACACAATAAGTGCATGGAACACTTCCCAAGGAAGAGGTACACATCAAAGTTCAAGCTCCCTCATGAGCTTTGTCCACAATAAATATCAAGTAAGAAGCCTAGGTATATGGCTATAAAGAGAGCGCTTTACGGGAGGCAAACCCGGTTGTTTTTATTTTTTATTTTCTTTGTTTCCTCTTGCTGTAACAAGAGACTTAGTTTTTAGTTTTATTTCTGTAATTTTTAATAAAGTGACAAGTTTTACCCATTTTGGTTTGAAAAAGTTGCTATTTGCATTCGGAGATTTTATTCCAGCACAAATCTGTGCATGGTTTGATTTTTCATTCCTATTCTGTAACTCCGAATGAGCTTAAATTTTTACTGTAACTCCAACTTTTCATCCTATGTATGCATGAATTTTGTCAGAATTGTTTGACATATTTAAGCTGGGTAGAAAAATGCGTTTCACAGCTGCTGTTTTTCCGGACAGATTCTGTCCCACTTTGTTTGATGCATGCTTTGAATTTTTAACTTGAATATTTTTGATCCAATTGAGTTTATAAGTAGGCATACAACATTATATACTTTATGGACATTCATGAATTTTTGTTTAAGGATTTTATGCAGCAAGCAATTCATTTGTCTATCACTACTAATGTCACCCCACAGAAAAGAAATGGGAGAAACAGTGTTTTAAAGTTTTTTCACAGGGATTAGAGGAGATGCACCAAGAGCTATCCAAGGATGGTGAAGACCAAAAGCTTGGGGATCTGAAGACAACCCCACAGGACCAACACACTCTCGGTTTGCACACGTCTAGCTTCTGTTTTTCGATCAATGCACTTTATCGCATAAACTTGGAGCGTCTTTTATTTGCTTTTTATTTTGGTTTGATTTTTGTTTTGAGACCACCACTATCATTTTTATATGAGAGAGCTACTGGAAATTTGGGTTGAATTAAGTTGGATGCTATTAAAAATATTGGGAAAGGGATGTTTGAGTTGATTTAAAAAGATACATATAGTTGCATGATTCATGTGCTTTTTAATGAGTGTTAATTTGCAAGTGTTTTATCAAGAGCTATCTTTTATTCATGTTTTGATGCTGAATGTTACTTTACTTTGTTTAACATGGATTGGTTAGTTCTATGGACACTTGTGCATGCACTTAGACTGTCAACTTTCTCCCTTTTGCTAGCCCAAAAATTCCAACAAGTAAAAACTTGTTTTCCAACACCTTCAACCAAAGTTTTTCCAGTGAGTCCACCATATCTACCTATTAGCTTTATGCTATTCCGAGTATGTTTATCATGTTACTTTGTATTATCTATACCTCTGAATTTAAATGCTTATGTTATTGATTATTATGGGAAAAGTTGGTTAAAAAGCTCTCACAGCTTACTTTTATTGCACTTAATAAATGTAACATCCCAATCTTATATTTGGATGTTTTGCATTTAGAGCATATGCATTTCATCGTGGCATACTTTTAAAAATTTGCATTTGTTTGTTTTGCATAGTTTCCAAAAGAAATAAACCTAAAACCCTATTTTGATTTAATCAAAATTCAACAAGCTATATATATATATGCTTGTGGATTTGTGCAAAAGCACCCTTTTATAGTCAAATATGATAGAGGGCAATTTTACAAATATTTCAAAATTGGTTTGACTCAATTTGAAGTTCTAAATCAAAAGTTATGAAAGAAACCATAAGAACAAATAAAAGAAAATGAAAAGAAGAAGAAAAAAAAGGAAACCGGCCGAACCGGGCCCAACACCGGCCCAGCCGCATCTCTCTCCTCTCTCCTTCTCTCTTCCCGAGTGGGGCGGCGCAGCGTAGCCCAGCCGCACGATCATCGGTCGGTCGGTCGATCGACTGAACGTTCCAGAAAACGTTTGTTCCTTCAAACCGATCCTTATTCGAACTCACATATCTTCATCTAGAAGATTCCAAACTCGAATCTGTTTGTTTTGCCTTTATCCTTACTCCAAGTAGCACCTCTCCACCGACCTATTCGCCTCTATAAACCCCAGACCCGAGGCAGAACTCGCACCAAACCCGAAACCCTAGTTTGCAACCATTTTGCAATCTTTCGCTTCTCACGGTTCGAGCTTTGCTCCGATGCCGTTTCATCCTTCACGAGAGTTGTAGATCTCGTCGAAATCTTTCCATCCCGATAGATGGTATCAGAGCACTGTGTTGACTGTAGGATCGTGACCTTAGAAAATGGATTAGGAAAGACCATAGGTTGAAAACTTGTTTTCCCAAATCCTCTATATATTTATTTGACTTAATTCTCATAACCTTATCTTCATCTCTTACTTCCATCTTCCCTTTTTCAAAATATAGTAAAGACCCCTTTGAGAAGAAAAACTCCGGTCAAGAAGGGAACATCAAATTCATCTATGGAATCTTGAGAAGATAATAGGTTGCCCACTATTTAGTTTCTTATTAGTTATCGAGACGTGTTAGGTATTGATCATATCAACTCACGTTGTATGACAATACTAGTTTGATGTGATTCTATTTGTTTCAAGAGAAAAAAAAATCGCAGGAATATATATCCTACCTTTTTTCAAAAGTATTTTAAAGTGTTTGGCTTGCTTATGTGATTGTTTGCTAAGTGTTGTATGAATCATACCTAGTATGGGTAGTGTTATTCCCTTAGAATCTATTCCTCCCCATTCTTACCCCACTCTAACCTAAACCCAAAAACACCCATCACAATAGATGATAATTGGAGGGATCCTTGCCTTTTCCGAAATAATGACATTCTTGTGAGCGGGACAATGGACCCGGAGCATAGAGCAAGGCATGAAGAATAACAACATTCAAGCAAAGGACATGGTGCAATGTGCCATTGAGTACTTAACGGAAGGAGCAAAGGCTTTGTGGGAGGCATACCGAAAGGCCAATGGACTACCAGAGGATATTGCATGAGAGAAATTCAAGAGAACATTGCTGGAATTCCGTCTTGTTGATCGGACACAAAGGACACGAGGCCGTAGCATGGAGATGAAATGTGTTTGCAAAATCTGTGGAGATATAGGACACACATCGAGGGATCATCGCAATCAGTGTCCAAATTGTGAGGCGAGCCATGGAGTGGATGAATGCCCCACATTTCAGGTTGCTTGCTTCCTATGTGAAGGACCAAATCACGTCCCTGCTCGATGTCACCTATACCCCATTGTTCAGCAGGTGAAGCAACAAGTAAAGGATGTAATGCACCGAGCACTCAAGGTTAACTCAGATGGTCAGATGGAGAAGGGCAAACGCAAGCGAGATATCACTCAAGTAGACTGCGACCAACGGAAAGATCATGAAGGGAATTCTAATAAGAAGGATATCAACAATGTTATATGCAACAAATGTAAGAAACCAAGGCACTATGCATCGGACTGCCCTGAAAAGAAGAAGAACGTTGGAGACCTCAAGGGGAACGAGCAGAACTCATTTCAGGAGGTGCATCATGGTGGTAATCATCAAAAGTGGGGATTTCAGAACCGTCCTAAGAGGGATCTTAGTCAGGTGCAGTGCTTCAGATGCAAGAAGATGGGGCACTATGCCGACAAATGCACAGAGCAGATTGCTGCTGAAGGAGCCAAGCCAAATCCATTACAGAGGGCTATGTAAATCATATGAGCATGTAATAAGTCTATGCTAAACCAATTCCTCATTATGTGTAAACTCTTGATCAATTCAAGCATCGCTCTTGATATTTTGATACTGGTGCATTGCAATGATTCATATCAAAGAGCATTTGTGGATAGAATAAGCTATCCAACCAGACCCTTAGGTGAACCATTAGAGCTAGTTCTCCTGGAGGACGAGTCCGTGGTAAATAAATAACCCGAAAAGTTACCAAAGGAGTTAATAGGAAAGCCACGGCGTAGAGATATCGAGGTTAACATTGACTTGATACCAGGAGCATGACCTATAGCTAAGAGGCCTTACAAATGGATGTAGAGGAATTGAAGTAGCTAAAAAAGCAACTCATGGAGCAGTTGGATAAAGGTCACTCAACGTAGTTCATCGCACTGGAGAGCACCAGTCCTGTGGGTGGAGAAGCAGGATAGGATACAACAGTTGGTTATGGACTATCGCTCACTTAATGAGGTGACGATAAAGAACAAATACCCACTGCCCAACTTCAATGATTTGTTTGACCAGTTGAAGGGAGTGTGCATATTCTCCTAGATCGATCTTCGATCGGGATACCACTAATTGAAGGTTAGAAAAGAATATATTCCCATGACCGCCTTCACCACGAGGTATGGTCTAAATGAGTATACGGTTATGCCGTTTGGACTAACCAATGCTCCAGCGTAATTTATGAGCATGAAGAACAATGTTCTTATGGAATTCATAGACAAGTACGTTGTAGAGTTCATCGATGATATTTAGTATACTCCAAGAATGAAGAGGAGCATGAAGGACACTTGCGTCAGATACTGGAGAAGCTTAGGGAACACAAGTTGCATGCTAAATTTAGCAAGTGTGAGTTATGGCTAAACACCGTGGGATTCCTAGGACACATAGTGTCGATGGAAGGCATCGCAGTGGATCCGGCCAAGGTGTCAGCTGTGACCGAATGGGAGTCACCAAAGTCAGCAAAGGATATCCGAAGTTTCCTAGGACTTGCGGGATACTATCGGAGGTTCATTGAGAACTTCTCCAAGATTGCAAAGCCAATGATGGAGTTGTTAAAGAAGGAGAAGAAATTTGCCTGGACCGAGGAGTGTGAAGCTAGTTTCCAGGAGCTGAAACAACGACTAGTGATAGCACCGGTTCTGTGTCTGCCGGATCTTCAGAAGGATTTCCAAGTTTATTGCGACGCTTCTCGCCAAGGACCTAGGAGTGTATTGATGCAGGATGGAAGGGTAGTATCCTATGCATCGAGGAGGCTCAAAAATCATGAAAGAAATTATCCCACACATGATTTAGAGCTTGCGTCAGTCATCCATGCACTCAAAACATGGAGGCGCTATCTCATGGGCAAACATTGTGAGGTTTTCATAGATCACAAGAGTTTAAAGTACATCTTCACACATAAGGAGATGAACATGAGACAGAGGAGATGGTTGGAGCTGATAAAAGATTATGATATGGATCTCTAAAATCATCCTGGGAAGGCCAATGTTGTAGCAGATGCACTAAGCCGTAAGGTGTATGCAAATGGGATTACAACAGGAGAATTACCTCCAGACTTGTGTGAGCAATTTAAGTCTCTTCGACTAGAGCTAATGCTAGAAGGATATGTGGCAGCCTCGGAGGTGGAACCAATTCTGATGAATAGAATTAGAGAAGCTCAGAATGAAGATGAAGAGCTGGAGAAAATAAAGGTGACATGATGATAGGCAAGGCCAAAGATTTTCATGAGGATGAACAAGGAACAATATGGTTAGGAAGTGTATTTGCGTGCCAAAGGATTCAGAGATTAGGAAGCTTATATTCTAGGAGGCTCATGAGTCACCGTATTCCATTCATCCTGGCAACACCAAGATGTACATGGATCTAAAGGAAAGATTTAGGTGGTCCAATATAAAGAAGGATATCACAGAATACATTGCACGATGTGATGTGTGTAGCAGAGTTAAGCCGAGCATAAGAAGCCATTAGGATTGCTACAGCCATTACCGACGCCTGAATGGAAACCAACTTCACCAAGGAGAAGGATCGATGAAGAACCTATAGCGTGTGAGATAACGCTTTAGAGGAGTAACGCAAACCCGAGTGTCGTAAGGTATCGTTAGAAGTTTTGTTTGTGGAACCAATGGAATTATTCGGACATAGTTCGAGAACAAGAGAGGGTTCTACAAGTTTGTGAGGTTGACCGAGTGTTAGAAATACGCTATTCGCTAAATCATATACAAGGTGATAATTTGGGTGCGACATGGATTGGCCCCCATGACGACTACTCTCATTATTCGCTCTTGCTATGTGGTATGGTGAATCTTGAGAGACTCACCTACAGAAAGGAAGACGATGACCAGCCCCATAATGGAATAATTTTGACCCTAGTAATAGAACCGCTGCTAAATCGTAGGTTAAATGATGAGTTTGAGCCAAGGAGGTATCCACAAATATTCACGAGGACCACCATGAGAGAAACGATAGATGCTTAGATATGACGCAAAACCTCGACTGAGAAGACTCAGTGTTTCAAGAACCACCCCATTGGTGAAGTATGCAATATCTTGAAGGGATGCATACGATGAAATCTTCATGCTGGATTATGTGTGATGAGAGATGATATCATTCCAAAGGATATGTGAAGAATGCTAATCATTTGCACAAGGGAACATATCTACACATGCCCCTAGCGAAACCAAGTTGAATTCTCTTAAAGGGGTTAGCCCAGACATGGGAATTACAAGAGAATCATCATTCAGTGGACGATGTTACATGGGAGCGAGAAGATGACCTTCGAGATGACCATCCGAACCTATTTGCTAACCAAACTGATTCTCGAGGACGAGAATCATCTTAAGGGGGTTAGTCTGTAACATCCCAATCTTATATTTGGATGTTTTGCATTTAGAGCATATGCATTTCATCATGGCATACTTTTAAAAATTTGCATTTTTTTGTTTTGCATAGTTTCCAAAAGAAATAAACCTAAAACCCTATTTTGATTTAATCAAAATTCAACAAGCTATATATATATATATGCTTGTGGATTTGTGCAAAAGCACCCTTTTATAGTCAAATATGACAGAGGGCAATTTTACAAATATTTCAAAATTGGTTTGACTCAATTTGAAGTTCTAAATCAAAAGTTATGAAAGAAAACATAAGAAGAAATAAAAGAAAATGAAAAGAAGAAGAAAAAAATGAAACCGGCCGAACCGGGCCCAACACCGGCCCCGCCGCATCTCTCTCCTCTCTCCTTCTCTCTTCCCGAGTGGGCCGGCGCAGCGCAGCCCAGCCGCACGACCATCGGTCGGTCGGTCGATCGACTGAACGTTCCAGAAAACATTTGTTCCTTCAAACCGATCCTTATTCAAACTCACATATCTTCATCTAGAAGATTCCAAACTCGAATCTGTTTGTTTTGCCTTGATCCTTACTCCAAGTAGCACCTCTCCACCGACCTATTCGCCTATATAAACCCAGACCCGAGGCAGAACTCGCACCAAACCCGAAACCCTAGTTTGCAACCTTTTGCAATCTTTCGCTTCTCACGGTTCGAGCTTTGCTCGGATGCCGTTTCATCCTTCGCGAGAGTTGTAGATCTCGTCGAAATCTTTCCATCCCGACAAACCTCACCACTTTTATCCACCGTAGCCGGAGAATTCCGCATCGCAAAATTTCAGATCTGACGGAGTAAAACCTCGATTACTCTTCAACCATCCAACCAAATCTGGTGAAATATTTACAGGTGGTAGATCTCCTCTTTTTCTACAACTTTACCGAAGAAAGTTTTTCGTTTTGACGCACGGTTTTATTTAAAAAAAAAATCAGATCTACGAACGAATCAGGAATCGCCACGTGTCATCCTCGTCAGCATCTGCGTGGCATCCACGTCATCGCCGTGTCAGCATCCAGTCAGCGGCGGAGTCAACACTGCATCACGTTGATGTCATCAAGGTCAACTCTCGGTCAAAGATCTTTTGTGAAATTCTAGAAAATCATTAAAACTTGTAAAATTCATATCTTTTCAACCGTAAGCCAAAAAATTAAGTTCAATATACCAAAATTCTTAGAAAAATAAGATGTATTCAGATCTGAATTAATATTTAGCTTTTTTCAAAGTTTTACATTCTGTATTTTCAAATCTTAATAATTGGTTTTTTAATTTTATTTTAATCTCTATAATATATTTTTGGATAAATATTTCTGTTTCGGTTATGTTAAATAAATCTTAATCCGAAATAATTTTTTTATCAAATTTATTTGAGCATGCTTCTTTGGAAACTAAATTAATCATGATTAGTGTCTATTTAGGCAACAACATTAATTCTAATCTTTTAAGTTGCATTAAAAATATTTTTACATGCATCACATTAGATCTAGACAACCAGAGAGCTAAATAAAGTTGTTTGATTATTAATATGCATGCATGCATCTATTGCATATTTGTTTGTCTTCTTGTTTATATTGTGAATCGTTTAATCGTATAGATTGCAGGGAGTGCGTTTGTCACCGTGACGAGTTTAAGAAGAACACCAATATCAAAGGCAAGTGGTGCTCATAAATGTCCTATTATTTTTCCTACGCATTTAGCATTATTTTTCGTAGTGATGCATGTGTAGGAGTTGGTTGTAAGCTATGCTATTAGGCGATCCACTAACACACAAGTGGAGAGCCATATGTTATCCTTTTAGAATAACTACCTTGAAAACCATCGTTATTAAATTGCTTAGTTGCTTAGACGTGGTTATGGGATCACAAGATGAGGAATATGTTGTAGACCAAGGTGTTTTATGCAAATCTAATAAAACAACATTAATTTAATTTGATGTCTGGGTGGTATTGGTCCGTTGTGGTGGAAAATAGTTGAGTGGCTGCTCAGGTCCGTAGTATCTGAGTAGGTGCACTTGTGAACGGCCACCCAGGTTCCCGAGAATATTGTGGAGTCTCTGTTTAGTAGCTATTCTGTGCAACCATGTGTCAATGTAGTATGGGCTACGACAGAATTGGTAGATGGTGGTGACCTGAACCCATCGTAGCCAGAGTCTATGACATATTCTCACTCATCCCAATTTTCTAATTAAAATTTGAGGGGACAACAACAAATTGGTGGGAGTATCTGGTGGTATGCCAGTGGACTCATAGCCAATTGGGTAGGAGCACCTATTGGAATAACAGAGTGTCCAATTAATGTGTGAAAAACTATTTTTATCAAATGATAGGATAAAACAGTTGCTTTGCGCAAAATTAGCCTTTGAAACTCCACCTAGCCAAATAAGCATGTAGATGATAGGTTGCCATTTTATATCCACCTCACCGCATCACTTGCCAGTACAAATCCAAATGTACTGACCGTATTCGCGAACGGCTGCAATTTCACTGTTGCAGGTTTGAGAGTCGTTAGGTCATGATTCATCACTCGACATGTTTCGCCTGTGGCGCATCAAGATTGAGGCTTCACATATCATTTAATCCGCTGTGTACTTGATCTATTTATATTTGTTTTGTGCTAGCCTTGAGCTATGCAAGTTGTAAGAATTCTGTATTCTGGATCATATTCGATATTAATAAAGACGCATTTGTTACTGTTATTCATTTGTAATGAGTGTGCTACCGAGTCGATCCGGGACTAGCACTATACTCATATACTTTTGATTTTCAAACTCAAATTGATTCAAACAAATTTTGTAAAATTTGTAAAAATGTCCCCTATCCATATATGACTAAAATGGGGTAGATTTTTATAACAAAATTACACAAACACCACTAGGCTTTATAAAGCTTTAAATAGGGTTTTTGGATAAAAGAAAATTTGGATTTTTGTGATGCTCCTTTTGATTTAAAACAAATGCGAGTGTAATAGAGACAACTATCTAATCGGTGTTCTGGTTGGAAGTTCATAGGTAAGAAGTGGTTCTATTGCGAAAGTCCTAACAGCCACGTAAAACATGCAAAAGATAAAGTAGAGGCGTCTAACTTTATTTTATAGGGGGCATAAGATGTGATATGGTCGAGGTAAGAATTTTATGAAATGTATTGCCGCCGGCGTGGAGACACCATGGAGATGTGGGGACCCTGCAGCTCCCCTCCTGGCTCCGTTTTTGTTTCTTCGTAAAAATAAATCTTGTAAATTTTAGCCAATTCCGAGAAACTTCCCCGAATAGCTTTTCTGAAACAAAAAGACAGCAGAAAACAGGAATCGGCACTGGGCATCTTGTCAATAGGTTAGTTCCATGAATTATGCCAAAATGATACAAAAACATTATAAAACACGTGGCAATGATATATAGTCAAGCATGGACCAACGGGCACGATCGGGCATCAGCAGACAGGGTTCATCTCAATGTTGTCGAACCATATTGAATGCTACCATGCAACAAAACTCCTTACAGCATGCGGCCAGAGGGACCGCGTTGGTAACGTCCAGACGCTCAACGATGAGGTCGAACGGGTCGGCGGTGAGCATCTGCACCTCGTGGTTGTTGCTCGATGATGACATCGATTCCACCAGATGGATTCACGATTGGGGGGATTTGAATGTATGATTGGGGTTTTGGAGGAGAGGTCGAGCGATATGCAAGGAATGGTGCTGGGGACTACGGGCGGAGTGACGATAGAAAGCTATCAGAATGGAAGCGTTGGCCTTTGCAGGGATCGATGATGGAGGTGAAATAAGATACAGAGAAAGGAGATTTACAATCCCTTTCTCTTTGTCTTCTACGGCAACTGCATCGGGGAAGGCGAGTATAATAAATAAACTTTGTCTAGACTAGCACGTCACTATGCTATGGTGCAGCTACCGTCTTGTCATATCAGTTTGACCAGAGAGATGGTTCATTTAAATACTACTACTCCGTGTTATTGAGTGTACTGTATATGCGACCTATATAGTACATAATCTATCATGTTCCGCTCCTGCAAAAGTACGCCCCATTTGTAAGTCGTACTCCTAGACACGTCCAGGTTGCACACGTACCCGACCAAAAACCAAAGTTTTCCATTTATTTGTGTATATTGTGTCACGAATATTTGATTTCTTAACTATATAGAATTTTTTGACTAACCATTGATGCTTCAAATAAAATTCATCCATTACATACTAATGTGCATCCACATTATGGAATTTCATATGACCGCAAGAAAAGGGCCGGTTTCCAAAATTCTACCCTCCATTCCGAAATATAAGTCTTTTTAGCAAACTAGTTTAGCTTGCTATAAAGGCTTACATTATGGAACCGAGGTAGTAAGAAATAATAACAGAACAACAGTCATGGCCAATGCATTAATTACAACTTCTAATGTTCATTCAGAGGGGCAGAGAAACAACAAAAGCGACGAAACAAACAAGTGTTCTCGAACCAGTCAACATCACAAAAAGCGCAGTACCATACCTTCAGCATCCACTTCAAAAGCACACAGGTTCATCACGGGCCCCACCATCGTCATGCTCGCTTGCATTCTGTCTGAAGCGCCATCATCCTATCAGTGTGATATTAAACAGATGCAACCAATCGCGCTTAGCGTCAAAGGTGGTGTCAAATTTCGCCTCCAGAGCAGTTAGGAGGAGACTATACTCCCCATGTAGCGTCGTGCAATCACCGCGGAGGCTATCACGCGCCTCCTACAGCTTCTTGTGCTCAGCGAGAATGTGGGAGGTCGTCTTCTTCTCCGTCGCAAATTCACCTCGAAGGGCAAGACAGTCGGATCGCTCGACTTCAAACGATCCGCGGAGCTTGATCATCTCCCTATTCATCTCGGAGACATTCAGCTCCAAATTCTTAACGGACATCGTCTTCGACCTCAACTCAATGCGAAAGTAGGAGGCCTCCTGCGCAAAAATCTCCGCGGCCTCCGTCTTCACCGCCAACTGAGCGCAATGGTCGTAGAACCTACTGCCTCTTCACCGCCAAATCAACCGTATAGTCGGGCTCCGGTTCGTAAGTCAACTCGGCCTGCATCTCTGTCAACTGTTCGCGAAGCTCGGAGGCCTCATGCGTCTTGACCGCCAACTCGGCGCGAAGGTTGGAGGCCTCCTGTGTCTTTGCCGCCAAATCAGCCCTAACGTCGGGCTTCGGTTCAAGAGTCAACTCGGCCTGCATCTTTGTCAATTGTTTGCGAATCGGCTAGATCGGCTTGGATTTCGCCGGGAGATGAAGAAACATGAGGAAGGGAGAAATGGGGAACGCGAGAGACAGGGCGTCGTTCTTGAAATTTCAACCGCTCTTCTCGGGGGGGGGGGGGGGGGGGGGGACGCTATGCGTACCCAAAGCGGCGGGGACGCTCACGCGTGGGGCGCGACGTCCGTTCAATCCTAATCACGCGGTAGTCACGAGTGAGAACGCGTTTCGTCCGATCAAGGTCGCTCATTATTTAGAATCTGCGTTTTCTTTTTTGGGAGAAACAAATAATACTAGCACAGGCCGGAGTAGTTAACTGGTCGGTTGATTTTGTTTCTAACTTTAGATTCAGGCGAATTAATTGATTCGGCTGGAAATACTACTACACTGCACAGGCAAAGTGGACGCAATGTATAGAGTGCGAATTATATATATGTGCGGGGCCATGGACGGCCCAGGTACGTTTCGACGCCCGTGAGGTTGTCTTTGGCAAACAAACAATATAAACTGGCAATTGATTCATAACAGTGTAGTTCAATACATATGCTTCATGTTTCTGAAAAAGAGCTGCAATTTCGCAATTCTTCTTTATAACTAATTCTACGATTTCTAAAGAAACATATAATAAACATGTAAGCTCAGACCATGTGTAAGCTATTGGTTAACTTTTGTAAATAGAATTAGTCAACAGTAGAAATCTATACAGACAAAAATCTAGAATCTAGATAGACAATATATCTTATGATTCTAATTTCTAATGGCTAAAGTACGTAACATAAAGAAATATTCAAACGAGACACTAACAATGCTGTCTCCCGTTGGCTAGACTAACTTTCTGGTATCCTTCTGACTAGGTGCCTTGTTCGAGAGCTGATTGTGAATTAAATGGGCCAAACCGAACAAAAGAATAGGAGTAGTTAAAAATTTGCCCAGAATTCTGGGTGGGCCACGGCCCATCCGGCCCACCCTTTGGGTCCGCCCCTGCAATGAACGCCACCGCCAGAAGAGGTCCTCGAGAGCCACACCACTCCCACAAACTTCTTCACGTCGCCGTCGAGATGGGGATTAAGCCGGGGCGACTTTATTGGAAAAGACGTAGTCTCGACCACCTAAGCGCCACCCCAGCAAACCTTAACCCTAAAACCAAGGAAACGGATCCCTCCCACCGACGGGGGCGAGATCCACCCAGACTCCATGGTCCGATGGCCATGGGAGCGAGGCAGAGCTACGCCGGCGCTGACGGAAGCCAGAGATCAGATCCGATCGCCTCTCCCTGTCTTGAAGACGAAGCAGTACGGCCATAGGGAGACGAATATTGAAGATCCTTACAATATATTTATCTTTCTATATATATATATACACTACACGTACCATACATACCTTCTGTGTGTTCCAATAGAAAGAAGAAATCGCGTTCCGATCATCCTCCATCCATCCCCACGCGGCCTGCCTAACTCTTCCTATCCACACACGGTCGGATCAGATCAATGATCACCGACTCCTATGGTCGTCTCGTCACTCCACTTGATTGCTAGTTTCTTTCTTTCTTATTTTGAGATGGCTACTCGCAGGCATATGCATTGGCCTCATACTCACGTGTCTCACAAACTATATTTATGCTCCGTACTATCACGTGGTGCATCCCTAGATCCACAACTCAGCAATACTCCTTTGTCACCAGCCGGCTGGTGCCGGACCTATGTATATCCGATATGACATGTGCGACCCGCGTGAATTCGTGAGGGGAACCCTAACCACAGACGTGCAATTAACCGGTATGGCGCTAATTTTTGCGGGTCCGGACGGCAGGCTGTAAAATAGCGGTTCTCGTGAGGGCGCCATAATGTTCTTTTAGGGAAATGAATCTTTTCTGGAGTTAGGGAAAGGATGTTTTACATATAAAAAAACACTATCTTATGTGGATTTAGTTCACTCTATTTCAAATGTCTTGGTGCTAATTCGAAATACTTACAAACAAGTCGTAAGGTTCTCGTATTTTTTACTTGTATTCTAGTTGCGGAAATAGTTTTTTATAGGTACTTAATATTCGAAATAGCCTATGTTGGATATTCTCCAGCAAATTATTCCGCCTCTGTCCCTGAGTAAATCGCCTTTCTTGGATCACATGGACAGTCCGGCTGCACCCGTTGTTGCGGGAGGTCTGTTTTCCCTCTATAATTTTCTTTCAGTTTCTTTCATTTCTTCTCTCTGGTTTTTCAGTTTCTGCTATACTGTTATATCGACTTGGATAGTGCAATGCATAAATGTCGAGTGTACTGAGCGTTTAATGCGTGTGAATTGTCTCGTTGCGTGATGTGCGTGTATTATGAGAGTGGTGCATTTGTACTACGACCGTGTACTGCACAGGCTGTGCATGTGTATTGCCCCTCGGGTGTACTATCCGGACAGTGCCCCTTGTACTACCCCAGAAAGTGCACATGCGCAATGAGGGAAGTACAAGTATACTTACTCATGAATCACGAAGTACATCTATCATAGTTTGTGAAGTGTAGCTTGCATAGAAACAAAGTTTGTTGAAGCCTGTGGGCATGAAATGTAGTTTCAGATATCTTGACCCAGGGAACATAATGGTCAAAACATATCATAATTTGGACGCTTTATTTGAAAAACATTGTATTTTGAACTTTGAATATCGAAGAAAAAAACATGTAGAAAACCCACCTATCGCCCTTGGAAGAGAAATAATACCGAAACTTTCTCCAGGGGACACATATCAAACATGCCACAAACCACATGTCGAAAGTTGGAAGAAGTTAAACTAACTTTTGCTAGTAGTTCTTTTAAAAAAAATGTCTTTTCATTCTCTTTTTCCCCCAATAGGATGACAATCGAGCCTGCCCAAGATACCTCTTTCTCTCTTGTTCGTGGTACCACTAGTAGGAAAAAAAACCTACTAGCAGCGTGACCGGCACCCCACCTATTAGCATGGTGGCGGCATGCTGCTGGTAACACATATCAGGAGCATGCCGACACACGCTACTGGTAACGTGTATACCTGCAACGTGTCCTTGGTGCCCCATGCTGCTACTCTAGTTTCAGGAATTAAAAAAATACACCAGTTCCATTTCGTACGTACCAGCATAACAAATACCAACATTAATAATAAGTACTAACTAGTAGCATAAAACTTGACATTCATGAACGAATAGCTAGCTCTCATGTTCTCTTATTACCTAGCTCATATCTTCTCTTATTTGCTCAAACACACTGAGGCCGTCATCATCAGGTCTTGGGATCATGGTCGTCAGATTCGGAGGTGTCGGAGTTGTCGGGATGCATGCAGAGGAAGTAGATGTAGTCCTCACCATGGTCAATAAAGAACTTGCACCTCTTCATGGGTTGCATCTCGTAGGTATCTGCAAGTTGTCTTCAAGAAGGGCCACTGAAATATGTCCGACCTACCTCATTGGTGACAAAAACTCTCTAGCGACAGGTGGGCATTGTCAGCCTGACCAAGGTGACCTCAAATATTCGATGGTCATAAATGGGAACGTTGACATGCTCCATGAAGTCACGTCTGGCCCTGCATGGGATAGTCCAAGAAAGAACAAAAAATAGACATTATTATTATTAACAGGCTAGATAGTGCAACAGTTTAATCTTTCTGCTCTCGTAGAAAAGAAGCACACACAAGTCAATGGGACGATACAAGTAGACTGATATAAACAAGGCATATATCATGCACTTCCAAGCATTGTAACAAAAGGACCAAGAGAAATCTATAACCGATGGTGTTATACATATCAGTAGGTTCTTTAGACCAACACTCAAACTGATAATTCTTAAGAGTTGAATCATTGGCCTCATAATAGATGTTTAGCAATTATCAACAAGAAAAGTAGCCTCAACATAACAAACGCCTCTGAGAGAACAACAAAAAACTTATTATTCATACTTATTATTCATCGACAAAACATGATGAATGAAAATGTATCGTTATAGTTCGAAACTCCTCTGAGAGAACAATGACAAACTTATTATTCATACACTCGGGGTAGCCACAATCATCAGACACATCCATTTTATACAATAGTTCATTGCACAAACATGAACTAGACCATATAAAAATCTACACATTTAATTCATCTACAACACCTAAATAAACTAATAAACTAGACCTAAATCAGCTAATCAAATACACCTAAATAAACTAATCAACTACACCTAAATCAACTAATTAATTAAATAACTATTACCTAAATCACCTAATCAACTACACCCAGATCAACTAAAAATGTAAGAGTGCTCACCGTGAGGTTTGAGTGGCAACCAACTGAGGAATTCGCCATGTTTTTGGCCGAAGCAAGGTCGAGGCGCGGCACAGGAGCGAGAGGTCTTGGTGGCCGGTGGTGGTGGATCAAAATGCGGTGGCGGCAGAAGTGTGCGTCGAGTGGGGAGAGCGGTGGCGGAGACACAGTCGGTGGGCGACTGATATAGGTGGGGCAGCATCGAGTGGTGCGTGCCGTGGAGGTGTCGAGTGGGCATGCGGTGGGGAGAGAGGGAGAGAAATGGGATCAAGAGGATGGAGAGAGATATGTCGATGGGCGTCTGATATATGTGGATACTTGTCGGTAGCATCACTAGTAGAAAAACACCCTTCCATACTTGCCTTTCGTCCCGGCCATGTTTCAAACTGGGACAAGGTTAGGCATTAGTCCCGGTTCGAACAGGCAGGGTGCCAGCCAGAACCAGTCCCGGTTCGACCGGACCCTTTAGTACCAGTTCCGGTACTAAAGGTTTGCGGCAGGCGGCGACAACTCTGAGTCCCAGCGCGAGCACCTTTAGTACCGGTTCGTATCACGAACCGGTAACCGGTACTAAAGATGGACCTTTTGTACCGGTTCGTGGGACGAACCGGTAGTAAAAGGTTTACTATATCATCTCCTACCTCGAGTTGCCATCTCCATTTTTCCTGCTCGAGAGCACACTCCACTTTTGCTCTTTGTTTCCTCTCCCGAGCTCGAGTTCATCCCCTTTTTTTCCACCATTTGTCAAGATTGGCGGCACCCATCTATTCAAGGGTTAGCAACTTCATCCTTCATCCGACATTGCCTGTTTAGCTCATTTCTTTGCTAGTTTAGCTCATATCATTTTTCTAGTGCTTGATAGGTGTTTGATGAAATGCCTACATTAAGGAGTTCATTTGTTTTATGTGCAATTTGTGCTCAAATTAAATTATGATTTGTGGGTTTTAGTGCCATCCCGTCCCCTTCCCCTTCCTCACCGCAGACGATCTCCCGCACCGCCCCGTCGCCGGCACCACCTTGGTGAGCCTCTTATTCTTATTTAAAAAACAAATTCTTATTTTTATGATTTACATAGTTACTTGTATAATTTTTCTTACTTGTATGATTGTTTGTTATATGTATAGTGCCATGGGTTTGATATCCGTCCCCGTCAGTCCTCGTCCGGTCTATGATTCGGATGTGGTATATTATCTTTAATAACTATTTGTTTAATTTTGAGTTTACAAAAATTATGCCGACCAACACTTGACATAGATATTTTTATCTAGGAGATATATGAACCGTAAATTCCAACCGACCCTCTTGTCGAGAAGTTAAATTTAGTTGAAAAAGAAAATGATGATTTCAAAGAAAAATTGAAAAAATTGAAGAAGAGAAGATGAAATTAGAGTTGTATCTTTTTGTGGAGCAGAGCTGCAGTCATAGCACCTGGCCTGTGACTCTATGTATCTATAACCTCCCTCCTTGGTTGTGCATGAAGCAGAAGTTCATTATGATGCCAGTGCTTATCTAAGGCCCAAAGTAACCCGGCAACGACATTGATGTGTACCTGAGGCCATTAGTTGAGGAAGTTTTACAGTTGTGGCGTGAAGAAGGTCTTTGTGTCTGGGATGAGCACAAACATGAGGAATTTGACCTACGAGCGTTGCTGTTTGTAACCATCAATGATTGGCCTGCTCTTAGTAACCTTTCAGGACAGACAAACACGAGATATCATGCATGCACGCACTCTTTACATGAGACTGGTAGTATATATTTGGAGAAATGTAGAAAGATTGTGTACCTGGGGCATCGTCGATTTCTTCCGATCAAGCATCTCTTAAGAAAGAATGGCAAGCATTTCAAAGGTGAGACTGATCACCGGACGAAGCCTACACGCCCTACTGCTGAAGATATATATGGCATGGTCAAGGATTTAAAAGTAATCTTTGGAAAGGGTCCTGGCAAACAATCTGTTCCGAATGACGCTGACGGACATGCACCCATGTGGAAGAAGAAATCTATATTTTTGGAGTTACCCTATTGAAAAATCATAGAGGTTCGGTCTGCAATCGACGTGATGCACGTGACAAAATATCTTTGCGTGAACCTGCTAAACTTCTTGGGCGTGTATGGGAATACGAAAGATACACCGGATGCACGGCATGACCAGCAACGTATGCATGAAGGAGACGACGACCTGCATCGAGAGAAGTATCAAGGTCGTGCCAGCTACGCTCTTACCAAAGAAGAGAAGGAGATCTTTTTTGAAGTCCCGAGAAGTATCAAGGTCCCGTCTGGCTTCTCGTAGAATATAAAGGTAATAATAAATATGACGGAGAAAAGTTCCAAAACATAAAGTCTCATAACTGTCACATGATTACGACACAGTGACTTCCGGTTTCATTGAGGTGGCTTCTACCAGAAAATGTTCGAGTACGCATTGTGAAGCTATGTGCATTTCTCAATGCAATTTCTCAGAAGGTGATCAATCCAGAAACTCTACAAAGTTTCAAAAGGATGTGGTCCAATGTCTTTTCAGCTTCGAGTTGGTGTTCCCACCATCCTTCTTCAATATTATGACGCACCCCATAGTTCACCTAGTCGAAGAGATTTCCATTCTCGGTCCTGTATTTCTACACAATATGTTCCCCTTTGAGAGGTTCATGGGAGTCTTAAAGGAATACGTTCGTAACCGTGCTAGGCCAAAAGTAAGCATCTCCAAGGGCTATGGAACAGAGGTGGTCATTGAGTTTTGTGTTGACTTTATTCCTGACCTTAAGCCGATCGGTGTTCCTCAATCATGCCATGAGGGGAGACTGCGTGGAAAAGGCACGCTAGGAAAGAAAGCAATAATAAGTATGGACATGCATTCTTTCACTCAAGTACACTACACAGTTCTACATAATTCTAGCTTGGTGGATCCGTATATCGAGGAACACATGAATATTGTACGCTCCGAAAACCCGGAGCGTACTGACTCCTCGATTCAAAGAAAACACATGGAGACTTTCGGCGATTGGTTGCAAACACATCTCATGAATAACAACACTGTTGGAGATGAACTGTATTTGTTGGACAAGTCACCATCTTCGACTATATTGACTTTCCAAGGGTACGAAATAAATGGGAATACATTTTACACGGCCGCCCAAGATAAAAAAGCATCAACCAAAACAGTGCTTTCCGCTTTGATGCAACAAACAACAATGGGCAAAAGGACAAATATTATGGTTACGTAGAGCAAGTATGGGAGCTTTAATATGGATATTCTTTTAAGGTCCCTTTTAGTGTTCATTTGAAGAATGATGATATTTGGCATTTCGCCTAGCTAAAATGCGTTAAAGAAAAGCGCTTGTTGGGAGGCAACCCATCTTTTATTTTCAGTTTGATTTTTGCTTTTCTTGAGTCATGGAGATGTTACCTATGTATCAACTTCATTGTGTCTTTTTCTTTTGGTTTTTTGTCCCAAGTTTAGCCTCTAATGCATTGAAAGTGCGAGGTATTGTTTTGCTGTTCAAAAACAGATTTTATGCGCCTATTGCAGAAAATCTCGAGCCTTCCCTGGATTTTATATTTTTCTGATAATTTTTGACAGCAAGACTGATACTTTTATCTATCTTTCATTAGTTTTAAGTTTTTTGATTTCAGCTACAGAAGTGCCTCGAAAAATTCAGTCTTTACAGACTGTCCAGTTTTGACAGATTCTGCCTTTATTTTCTATTCGCCTCTTTTTCCATCATCTAATGTGAAACTCGTGAGGAGGAGTACCACATTGAGTATTAGTAAACAGTAGATAATGAACAATAAAGTTTGTTTGCAATTTGTCCTAAGTTCAACAAATATGCATTTTAATTTAAGAGCACTAACCCTCTAATCAAATTATGAGAAGTTTTGTGTGAAGGGAGTTTTTAAGTTCCAAAGGAGAGGAATATGAAGAAATTGAGGATGGATCAGAGCTCAAGCTTGGGGATGCCCCCATGGCATCCCCTATAAATATCAAGAACCATCAAGAGTCAAAGCTTGGGGATGCCCAAGGCATCCCCTCATCTTCATCGACTATCATAAGGTCGTCTTCGTTGAACTTCGTTTTTATCACTTTACATATTATGTGCTATGCTTGGAGCGTATTTTTACTTTCAGTTTTGATTTTTTGTTTTCTGGTCATATCCTTGTTGGATCCTATCTTTATTTGTGTGGGATAGAGACACGCTCCGCTTTTTCGTTTGAATACTCCTTTACTTCGCTTATATCTATTTGATTATTCTTAGCTACTGTTTGTTTGCTAGTAAGCACTCGCTTTTAGCTTTTATCTTGTTTAGAGCTGCTAGTTGTTGATGTTAAACTCTCATGTTCTTCACTTATACTTGTTGGAGAGTTGTTATTGAAAAAATTGCTTGAATTGCCAAAGCGACAAAATGCTATCTATGTGATATTACAATAAAATGAAAAGCCTGCATAGTCTTGTAGATCATTGTGTGGATATTTGATGCTTCTCAGTTGTTTTGAGATATTAAGTTGAATGCTTAAACTTGCTAGTTATTTGAGTGGAATTGATTAGTAAAGAAATAAAGTTAAAAGCTTGAAATTGTGTGGTTTTTCGTAGTTGTTAATTCATAGAGCTAATTTTTCCACCAAAAGAATTGTTTGGTCGACAAGGGAGATGGTGTAGAGTTTTTATGGTTATGATTGGTTAATGTCTTATGTTGTTCTGTTACCGGTTAAGATTAGATGTTTGCTTAAAATACCCCTTTAATTTGCTAAGCCTAAAAATTCGTACTGAGTCTATGGTTCACTCATGCATCCAATCCCCAAAGCCAAACTTTCTCGCCTGCTGAGTCCACCATATCTACCTATGCATGGTATTTCTTGCCATTCCAAGTAAATTTGTCATGTGCTGCCTTTAAAATATTCAAAATACTCCTTTTTGTGCATCTGTTTTTAAGCTCATGAGGGAGCAGTAGAGAGCTAGATATAACTTGTGATGAGCAAGGTCATTTCCCCCTTTCACCCGGTGTCGATGGATTACGTATTCACTTGAATCAACCCAAGAGCAGCTTAAGCAAAATAAATATAACTCACCATTCTACTCCGCGCAATGAAAAACTGAGAAATCAGCCCAAAACATTGGACAGTGGTGAAACCAAGGAGAAAGAGGAACATACTCGTTCCTCTAAAACCAGCTACTCTCACAAGTCTATAAAGCCTTGCTTGTTATGAGGGACTAGATAATTTCTCTGTTGTGAAGTCGTTGACGAAAGCATGCATACCTCAAAATTGTTTTACTTCTATTTTAAAAATTAAAAAGCTCTAGCACATGACTAATCCCTGCTTCCCTCTGCGAAGGGCCTTTCTTTTACTTTTAATGTTGAGTCAGTTTTCCTTTTTCCTTCTATCTCCACAAAAGCAAACATCTAGTATTGACCCTGGGTATCGTTGAGCATATTGCATTGTCAAGATTAAACATGAATCTTTATATTGACTTTATCTATAAGATAAGCCGTTGGAAGTTGAAACTTTTTGCTAATACTTACATATTCCTTTGTGTTGATTCTCAAATACTTTTGTCATGGAATTATTATCCATATGAATTAGTAAAATATGTTGATCACATTATTTTCATGTCTTTAACGTACTATTTATGAAAGCTTTGCTTGAATGATTCAACTTGGTTATTCATTGCTTTCTTGCTATCAATTATAGACAATTAGTTTATATCTATTCATTCACATCCTATGATTTACATTACTATCTTGATCAAGATTATATTGGTTGCATGTCTAATCAAAAATTATTTGTTATCACTTAACTACTCGAGGACGAGTAGGAGTTAAGCTTGGGGATGCTGATACGTCTCAAACGTATCTATAATTTTTTAGTGATCCATGCTAGTTTTGTGATATTGTCACATGTTTTTATTATCAATTACATCATTTTTATGCATTTTGTTGCAATAACCTATTGACAAGATGCCCAATGCCAGTTTCCTGTTTTTGCAGTTTTTGTATTTCAGAAAAGTCACCACAGGAAATATCGTCGGATTGCGCTGAAAATTTACGGAGATTTTTTATGCGACGGAAGACACCGGAGGACCAAAGGGCAGCCTGGGGGGCCACCCATAGGCCAGGGGCGGCTAGCAGCCGCGGCCCCACCCAGACCCGCGGATGGGGCCCACCCCTGCCCCTTGGGCGTCGCCTCGGCCCCCTCCGACGCTGATAAAATCCCTACTTTCCTAAAACCGACGGAAAGGCCATTATTTTCCATAAACTCGATCCCGACGCGCCGCCACCGAAAACCCTAGTTCGGGGTCCAATCTGAAGCTGATCCCGGCACTCTT
>QRDG01002031.1:14323-44559 GCA_012064385.1 Puccinellia tenuiflora | reverse complement strand
TGGCATACGTCCAAGACGGCTCTTTAGATCAGTGTGTGCCTTTTGGGCGGCCTTCTTTGCTTCAGCCGACTCCTTCTTCACCTTTGCTAGCTCAGCAGCTAGGATTTGTAAGTCTTTCTCCAGTTGGAGGGAATGTTGTTTCTCAGATTCAGCAGATTTGGCACTGGAAGCTGCTTGGTCTTCCAATTTTTTCATGTCTCTCTTCATCTTGGAGACAACAGTCTGAAAAAGCAGAAGTCAGGAAAAGCAGAAGTCAGCAACGTACAAGTCGACAATCAACAAGTCAGAAAAGTGCAAGTCAGAAACGTGCAAGTCAGATTTTTACAAGTCAAATTCTATAACTCATGAGCTCCAAGTCGTCACAAGTTAACAACTTGGCGCTTGGGGGCTACTCAGGAGTCAGATTTTTTCCAGACACACAAGTCATAAGAAGAAGAGTCGCAGCTCCAAGTCGTCACAAGTTAACAACTTGGCGCTTGGGGGCTACTAGCAGATCAGAATTTTTCATCAAGATAAGTAAGAATAAAGTAGATATATTCTCAGCTCCAAGTCGCCACAAGTTAGCAACTTGGCGCTTGGGTGCTACTCGTGCAGAAATTTTCTAGTCTAAGGACTCGACAGACAGTAAATTAGCAGCCCCGAGTCCTAGTAGAGCTAAGGACTCAGGTCTTGGGGGCTACAGTATGCAAGTTTTTTCCACCTAGCAAGTGGTTTGAGTTCAGGATGAAGCACCTATCTTAGCTCCAAGTCACCAAAGATAAGGTGCTTGGGGCTACTGTAATAGGAGACTAATGGAGAGAGCATAAAGAGCACAAGTTAGAACACTTACGTTATGAATCATCTCAAGGGCTCTGAGGGCTACTTGCTCCTCATCCTTTAGCTTGGCGGCTTGATCATTAAGCTCTATGGCCTCAATATAGGCCTCGTTGAAGGATTTGTTGTCAGATATCCGGAGCCGGCTGTAGTCAGTTGAAGATTTTGCTGGCTCAGTGTTCAGCTGAGAAGTGGGAGCCGCTTTTTCTTGACTCGGAGGCATCTGAACAGTAGTAGTTGGAGTTCCACCCCCAGACGAGGATGGGATCACCACAGGAGTCTCCAACCGAGTCTTTGGAGCGGACTCGGGAACAGGGGGAGTCCCAGTGGTTGTTGCACCAGCAGATGCGGGAGTCGTAGGAGCGGTCTTTGTACTTGTCGTCTGAGAAGTCGACGGCGGTACAGCTCCTCGGCTGGAAGTCACATCGGCCATGCCTGGTAGCTTGGAGACCTTGGCGCAGGGCCGGGCTCTGAGACAGGACAGATTAAAAGTCAGATATTGATTAAGGTTAAATACAGATGTCATGCTAGTAGAGATAAAGGAGAAAAGTCATACCCAACATTTGTCTCAAGATCCAAAGAAGCTTGAGAGTCAGAGGAAAAGATTGACATTCCTGACTCATAGGAGTCAGCTTTCTCAGGAGGAGAGATCGACTTCCTCTGGTGAGATACGGGTAGAGGCGGAGGAGTCTCTGCAGGGCCACTTGAGCGCAGTTTCCTTTTCTTGGCGGCAAGGACTTGCGCAGCAATTTCTTCAGGCTCGCTGGAGGAGCTGCTAGATTTTCGGACTCGCGAGGCGGGTACCTTAGGCACAGCAGCCCGGGACCCATTTTTCGGAACTGGGGGAGTCGGGGAGCGACTCTTGGCGCCTGATGACTCCTCAGATGGAGTTGGTTGGGCTCCTGCAGGACTCGATTCGGTATGCTCTTCGTCAGCATACTGTGCTTCAGAGGAGGACTCCTCCTCAATGACATTGACAGTGGGAGCCTCAGGAGAGGACTCCTCATCTTCATTCTCATCGCCGGCGGCAGTAGCCTCTTTAGAGGACTCCTCGCTGGCTTCTTCTTCTTCAACAACCTCAGCAGCAGCAGAGGTACTCCCTTTGCCCTTGTCAGTTTCAAGGGCCGACTTCCAGAAGGAGTCGGTAAGCTGCAGAGAGGAAACAAAAAGTGTGAGTTAGTAAGTTAAGACAATACAAGCAAGCAAGAAGGAAAGACAGTTAAAGTACTTACAGCAGGAGCTGGGCAGGTGGAGCAGAAAGGTTGGAGCCCAAAGTGGGCCTGGTCCTTCACCATCTTTCCGGTCAGCTTCTTGATCAATCGACCAAGTTCAGGACCGTCAGACACTTATCTGTCATCCTGAAATCATCAGTGACACACCTGGTATACGAGCAGATGAGCCGGGTCCTAGGACTCAGCGGTTGAATTTTCCAGGTGGTCCAGCAGCGGACGAGATCCATGTTTTCCAGGTCATGAGAGAGGAGAGCCCGGATTCTAAGGATCAATGACTCAACTTTGGGCCGGGCGGCCTCTGAGCACCTGGCTTTCATAGGAGGAGTCACCTCCAGTCGGCTCTCAGAGAATTGAGGGAGCTTAGGTTCATCCTCAGGAGAGGTGTCCTTGCAATAAAAGAAGGTTTTTTGCCAGTCTTTGATGCGGTTTGGAAAAACTGGCTTAGGGAAGACAGAATTTAGGCGACGCTGGAGAGCTACAGCGCCGCACTGTAAGAGAGGGCCCCCGGAGGTTTCAGGTTGGGGGTTGCAGTAGAACAACTCGAGCCATAGATCTAAGTCTGGTTTAATCTGGAGGTAATCCTCACAGAGAACAACGAAATTGGAAAGGGTAAGGACAGAATTGGGAGCTAGGTCATGAATGCGCAGCTTGTAGAACTCGAGGAGCTGGCGGAAGAACAAGTTACCGGGGGTGTGAAACCGCGGAAAAGGTGCTCCGCAAAGATGACGACCTCGCCCTTCGCCGGAGAAGGCACCGATTCATCCCCAGGAGCTCGTGCCTTGACGCTTGAAGGAAGAAGGCCAGCTAGGCGATGTGATTTCAGCTGCTCCGCCGTGATGGTTGAACCGCCCCAATCGGCGGAGATAGATCTCTTCGAGGAAGGTGCGGCGGCGGCGGCCTCGGTGGCAATGTCGACGATCCTGCTTCCAGAAGGGGCCTTGGCCTTGGAGGTGCCCTTGGCGGCGCGCTTGGGGGCCATGGCGTACGTGCGGTGCAAGAGGGAGCGCTGCGCGGGAAAGAAACGAGTGCAGGAGAGACAGGAAAGTTTGGGGAATGAAGGGGCAGTAGAGGTTTATGTTCTTACCCTTTGACATTTATAAGAGGGTAAAAACCCTAGAGGTATACAGTGGTGGCCCGCGGTAAAATCGTGGATAACGATTCGACAGTTAAAGGATAAGGCTACAGAGATGGAAGAAGAGTTGGCTTGTTCCAGGAAGCCGAGTCCTAGGACTTAAAGAGTTGAAAATTGACAGAGTGGTGTACAGGAATAGCCACAGACTCGGCCAAGTGCTATAAAGAGCTAGAGCGGTGGACTTGTACAAAAGGACAGGATGGATTCATTTTACGTGTGTTATGTTTTAATTGCAGGAATTCATCTTGGAGCTAGCAGCTAGCGACTTCTGAGCTTGTGACAGAAGGAGTCGACCCCAAGAGTCGAATCAGGAATAAAATCAAGAAGATAAAGGAAGCCGCCAAGCTGCGCCCAAGATAAATTCGGGGGCTACTGATGGGGGGATACTTTATAGGTAGGCCCATGGACCCGGAAAGTAGACCCGCCAAGACCAAGAAGGCCAATGCCGAGTCACGAGACAAGTCACATGGGCTGGGCTGGAGACAAGCCGACTAAGGCCCATGATGAAGAAAGGACACGTCCAAAGATGGAGTCCAAGTACAACCCGGAGTTCTAGTTTGGAAGGACAAAGCCTAGAGTAGGACTTCGTATTTGAGTAGAACTCGATACAGATTGTAAGTCCATGGACCCGCCACCTTTATAAGGGGGGTCCTGGATCGTAGTGAGCTAAGCATCAATCAGTAGAGAGAAACCCTAGCCACCAGAGAAAAGTCGCCGGCTCCTAAGTTGTGGGAGCCGGGTCCTTGTAATCGAGACATCACCAAAAGCAATAACATAGAAGCAGGAAGTAGGTCTTTACCTCTAATCAGAGGGGCCGAACCTGGGTAAATCCTTGTTCCCCGGCGAGGTTAACCGTTCCCACATACTTCTATCACCAATGGCCCCAGAACTCATCTTCCCTGAGGAAGAACTTGCCGTGACAACCCCACGACAGTTACGATGGTGGTTGGTTTGATAGTGTCATTGGTTGGTCAAGAGCACCATGGGTTTCTCACTTTTATTTTTTTAGAGAAATTTTCTCACTTTTATTTGCTGAGGACTGCCTAATCTTTATGAAAGCAGATGGGAGGAGGGGACATATACTGAATTCCCTCCTTGATGCTTATAGCCTTGCTCTGGCCAGAAAGATAATAAAACGAAGATTTTGGTGCTTCTCAGTCTAGACAGTACATATAAAATTCTTTTGGAGTGACGACTGAATTGCAAATAGAGCATGAGGCTCATAGAAGTATTTTGGTCTCGCAACATCTTCAGAGTGCTAACTATATATCCCTTCGAACGTGTACTTGGAGAGGGCTCGATCTAAGGTACATGGGTGGCGTGAAAAGAAATGTCTTCTGCAGCAAATATTTTATTCTGAAATCAGCTATCAATACTTGCCGACCTATTCTGTGATTTATTTTAAATGAGCTTGTGCATGTTTTATAATTCCCTGCTAAGAGTGCTAGCTGTCCACCAAACTGGATGAAAATAACAAGTGATTGTGCTCTTAATTTGGCCAGTGGACTTGCTGGTGCGGGTTTGATTTATCCTGACCATGATGGAAATTTTCAAGCAGCGGAGGTACGATAAAATCACAGGTCTATTTGCCATTGAGCTCCTGGTATGCTGAGATACCATGTTGTTCGCCCAGGACTGAGGCTATCAGAGAGTGGTGATTCACACCTATTGTCACACACTTGTTCAGCTTTGGCTGGATATCAGTAGGTTCACATCTAATTCGTGAGTTGAATACCTACATGTCTTTATTCCAGGGTTTGAAGTAGTACATTGATGTGCAAGAGTTGCACGTCATATTTAGACTGTTTTTATTGTACTTTGATGTAATCCATTTTCTGGTCTACATTGCAGGAACTTATTTCGTCTATATAATAAAACTATGAACTTTACTTAAGCAAAAGAAAGTTAAATCATTACATAAACGAGAGATGTTATCAAAGTGAGCCGTTGCACTTTGTTAGCAATGTCCTTAATTGTGATGAAAGATCCTACTTTTTTTGTTCCCTGAAATGGGCGTAGCTAAAATTTATGCCAGAGAAAAGACGTTTCGTCTTGCTTCAGACGATGAAAGAGCAAATGTCTTTCTCATGCAGGAAAACATGATGAACACAAAGCGGTGATTGCTATCAAGACGTGCATTTGCACGTGCCACTTTACTAGTTCTCAAAAGAAAAACTAAACAAATAGATTATTTCGCCTAATAAAAAGGATCCAGAGTTTTCTTGGGATGCGACGGAAGTGGACGCAAGCGACCGTGCCCCTCTCTCGAAGCTGCTGTCATGCTGTGCAGTACACGCTAGACGTCAACACGGCGCAGCATTTCCATGGTTTCCAAAGCGTGAACTGTCTCCACAGACATGACCCGACATGTCTGTAGATCATCTCCTCCGAACTCCGATGTACGTGCTCCGATGAAAATCGTGTGCCTTGTATGTATGTACACGGACGTGCACATAGCTGGACACGTAGATCTCGTAGCAGTCTGTTCATTCGAAGAGCAGGTCGACGCACGGTACACGGCTTTAGCAGTTCAGTTCATCCGTCTGTCATGTCAGGTCAGCATCCTGATAAATGCACTTGTGAGAGTGATTGGAAAGTCGATTATCTAATTTGGGTAAAGATCGCATCTAAGCAGGAGTGTTATATTAGAGCAACTCCAGCCGTTGGCCCCCAGGCCGAATTGCCGGCGTTTTTTTTGGGCCTGTTGGGGGCGCTGGCGGAAAAAAACGGCCTGGGGGCAGGCCGATTCCCAGCCGCGGCCCCCAGGCCGATCGATAGAATTATTTATAGAAAAATTTGTTCGACGAACTTACGCGAAATTTGTTCAAACATATACGATATTTGTTCAAACTTAACGATATTTGTTCGAACAAGATTACAAAAAAACATAAAAAAAATTTTTAAAAAACGGCGGCGCGGCGTCTACATGCCGAAATGGCGGTAGAACCGCGTGTAGTCCCCGCTGTCGGAGTCGTCGGAGTCGCCACCGGTCGGAGGAGGAGCAGGAGCACTGCACCCAGCGCCGTCGCCGTCGCCGCCGGTGCCGGGCTCCTCCTTCGGCGTCAGCAGGCAGGAGGAGCTCCCGCCGGTGCCGGTGCCGTCCTCGTCGCTATCGTCCAGCACGATGTAATCCGGCCCGGCGCGACGACGGCGGCGGCGCTCATAGCGCGCGAGGAGCTCCTTCTCCTCGGCCTCAATGCGCCGTTGGCGCTCCTCCTCCCGCTCGTGCTCGTGGGCCCACCATTCCAGCGCGAAGTCCACCGGCGCCGGAGGGACGTCGTTGAGGCTGGCCGCCATGGCGGCCCGCACGGCCTCCTCCTCATCGTAGGCCTCCTCCTTCACGACGGCCTTCTTCTTGAAGGCCTTCTTGAGGGCGCGGCCGCCGGTGCCGGGCTCCTTCTTCGGCGTCAGCAGGCGGGAGGAGCTCCCGCCGGTGCCGGCGCCGGTGCCGGGCTCCCTGATGACGATGCCGCGGGAGCCGCTCCTTCGCGGCAGCTCGTCCGCCGGCTCCTCCTTGACGCGGGCGAACGACATCGAGCGGGCGGCGTCCGAAGAGGAGTGGGCGGCGTCAGAAGAGGATGACGACGAGAAGGACATCCTCCGCGGCGTCCATCCTTGGCGCGCCGCCGACGGGCCCTGAAGGCGCGGCTCGTTGTCGTCCTCGATGTAATCGAGGACGTACGCCAGCGAGCGGCCGGGCATGCCCCACCACTTCTTCCGGCCGTCGCTGTTGTTGCGCTTGGGCGCGTGGGCCGCCGGGCCGGGGTAGTCGTTGAGCTGGCGCTGGCGGCGGTCGGAGAAGAACGTGTTCCAGGTCACGTTGTTCTCCGGATCCCAGACGGGATCCGCCTGCTCCTCCTCCGTCAGCCGCTCGCGGGCGGCGTAGATCTCCGCCAGCCGCTCATCGCCGGTGGGGGTGGGGGACCGGGAACCCCATCTGGCTGAGCCGCCAGGTTCCGGGGAGCCTCATGCCGGGCGGGCATGGGTAGCCCGCCTCGTGCAGCAGGCGCGCCTCCCGGTCCTGGAGCCAGTTCCGGCCGAAGCCGTTGGCCGCCGCGCCGCTTGCTGGATCCATTCCGGTGTGTGTGCGAGGGGTGTTCGTGCTCGGCGAGGATGTGTTCGTGCTCGGCGGGGGTGTGCTCGCTGTGAGAGGAGGGGCAGTAAATAAATACCGGCGGGGAGAGGGCGGGGCAGTAACTGCGGCGCGCCTAACTCCGCCGCGTGGCCGATTTGACTCGACGGCGGTTCGCCTGACCGGCGGCAGAGCAGTAATGCGACGCAGAAGGCGAGGCGATGAGGACGACGAAGCGGTTGTGCCGCTGACAGGGCGGGCCCGCCGGAGCTTTCGCGCGGTTTCCCTCGGTTCCGCGCCGTTTCGCGCCATTTTCCCTTTCGCCGGCGTCCCCAGGCCGAACCCGGCGCGCTGGGTTCGGCCTGGGACGCCGGATAAAAATTGGGCCAAATCCGGCGAAAAAGGAGCCTTGGGGGGGGGGGGGGCGCTGGGGGCGACTACGGGAAAAATGGGCCGCCGACATCAAAAAGGGGTCCTGGGAGGCTCTCGGGGGACGGCTGGAGTTGCTCTTAGGCTGGTGCCAGTGGGGGCGATAGCGCGGGCGGTACCGCCCGGCGCCGGGCGAGAGAGAGGCGAGAGGGAGGCGAGACGGTAGCGGCGGGCGACGGATCCGTCGCCCGGCGGTAGCGGGCGCTACCGCCCCACTACAGCCCGCATTGGCACCATGGCGCGGGCGAGAGGGAGGCGAGAGGCGGGCGAGAGCGGGGCGACGCGCTGGCGGCTGCAGGCGAGAGGGAGGCGAGAGGCGGGCGTGAGAGGCTGACGTGTGGGTCCGCCTGGAAGAAAAGGGAAAAAGAATTAAAAGGTGAAGGGAAAAAAGGGAAGAAAAAAGGTGACGTGGCTATAGCCTGGGACTACAGCCCATACACTGACACCGTGAGGTGAGAGTGGGGTGAGAGTGGGAATAAAAACTGACGTGGCAGGACGATAGTGAGGCGGTGCACTGGCACCAGCCTTAGTCTGAAGTCTGAACGAGATCAGACCGTATAGACAGACGAATGGAGCTATAGCTCCTGCAGGCTGTGATCTCCGTCAACGAGAAATCATGTGCAGGCACAGGCACGAGTTGTTTATCCACACCATGCAAAAGCCTCTCTCGATCAGTCTGTACATAGTAGCTAGGTCGGCAGACACTATCCATTGACTGACTATAGCATTCGCATTTCCACCGATATTTGATTACTGTGTACCTACGTAATACTCCGTGGAATCAAGTCGCTGGCCACTCTGAACATGCTAATTAATCACATGTGCATGTGCAACTCAAACTTTGTTAATTAATCTGATGGTTCGTACTACGCGGAATGTTCGACGCGTTGTAGCATACACGCCGTCCGCCGGGAATAGGGTGGGATTATAGACCCGTCTCGTCTCGATCAGCAATTCAGCATGGCTTGTGCCGAATAACCACCATGTAGTGTACTTTTCTCGAACGTGTGGATGTGGTTTTCAATGCAGGTTGCGTTCTACAATTCCGATTCTCACGACCAACGCTGTATCAGCGTGAGACAATGGGTCAAGCTCGCGAGTTTCATATTCAACCTATATATACAATCGGCTTAGTCAGCCAGATTGACTCCGCTAGCTAGCACCAACTCGTTTCCTTACGAGTTAGCATGCGCGGCCCTTTTCGGCTTGACCGGACTATCAAATACTCATGCCTTTGGTTGGCTCACAACTCAAAATAGGTTTTAGACGGCGGATAGATTTTTTTTTTTAGAGAAAAAGGGCAGGAGCCCCAGCTCCATTTCATTGAAACGAAACTTACGAGTCTTTGTTTACAAAACACCCAGATAACTTGAACTCGAGGCATTGGCAGACAAGCCAAACCTAGAAACAGGCACCTAACGCCCAAAACGACCACAAGTTTTCAGCATCAGACTTTTTTAACTACAGTGAGAAACTAACAAAGGAACAACAGGACACCGACACAGAGGCATCTACTTTCGGATCACCTTCCAGCTATCCCACAACCAGAGCAGCACCCTCCAGTGTCTGAGCAAGTGTATTTGTTGATTCTCCCCAGTCATTAGCTTGCGGGTCGCAGCGATCACCAAGCTTGGTCTTTCCCCCAGATATCATCACAGTGTCTCTCACCCTGGATCGCGCCAGATCAATTGGGGAGGGCTTCGCGCCAGCCCCTCCACCGCATGGATGAAGTCTCGCATTTTGTTCTGAGCACCTTCTGAGAGCAAGATCATCCACAGTGAAAGTAAAGAAGCTAAGCTCCTCCAAATCACATGCATGCCAGTCCATGATGCATTATTAAAACAGAGATCATTTCTACATTTCCACAGCACTCACATAACAGCTGCATGGCATACATTATTGATCTCATGTTTTTTGTCACACAACCAAAGACCAGCAATTTTTTCAAAATCAGCAGGAGAAACATTAAGCCCTGAAACCCTGCTAATTTCTTTCCAAACCAGATCAGCAACACAACATTTAAAGAGTAGATGCATACATGTCTCAGGTTCAGAACAGAAAAGACAGGTTTTATCAGCAACTTCCTGTCTCTTGCTCAAGTTATCTCTAGTGAGTAACTTGTTATGTGAAACAAGCCAGAGGAAGAAATGAATCCTGGGGGGGATTTTGATTTTCCATAGAGCATGCACATGAGTAGGTAAAACCCCTCTAAAATTAATGATAGCATACATCGAACTAACAGTATAAACTCCCTTGGATTCAAACTTCCAGAGAATAGCAACATCCTCTTCACTAATGTGTAGAGAGCTAGCAATCTGAACTATCTCATACCATTGAGCCATAAGGGCATCATCAAAACATCTCCTAAAGGTAATTTTAAGTTGAGTACCATCCCACACATCAGAGATGGTAACATTTTGTTCATTGGCTAGGATATACACATCCCAATACTGAATGGCAAGACTAGTGGCACCAAACCAATGATCTTCCCAGAACTTCACTTTCCTCCCATTTCCAACTTTCCACTGATATCCCATCTTAGCAGCATTGGCAGCCCATAACACACCTTTCCAAAAAGGGGAGGCTCCACTCATAGAAGCAGCAAAAATGTTAGGACTATTGACCTGATATTTGTGATCAATAATCTGTTTCCACAGCTTATTATCATCTAGATTGTACTTCTTTACCCAAGAAGCTAGCAAGCACAGATTCATCTCAGCTATGTTAGGAACCCCTAAGCCCCCATACTCTTTTTTCTGGGCAACCAAACCCCAGCTAGCTAGATGATATTTAAAATGACCCTCATAGTTATCCCAAAGACAGTGAGCCATTTGAGAGTTTATTAGGGCTATAGCCCACTTGGGGAATTTAATCACACTAAGGAGATAGATAGGAATGCTAGACAAGACACTCCTAACTAACTCAAGCTTTGCCGCATGAGACATTAATCTACCCCTCCACCCAGCAGCTTTCTTAATAAGCTTGTCAACCAAAGGTTGGAGGTCCTCCCTCCTAAGCTTGGTATGGTGAAGAGGAACTCCTAAATATTTAAGGGGAAAGTCTCCAAGCCTACAACTCAATATCTGAGCAAAGGCTTGAGCCTCTTCCTCAGGAACATTTATAGGAACCAGATCACACTTGTGAAAATTTATCCTTAAACCAGAAAGCTACTCAAAACAAGAAAGTAACCATTTCAGATGCATAGCACCAGCACTATCATTCTGAAGAAATAGTAAGGTATCATCTGCATACTGCAGACTAATTACCCCAGACCCATTAAAACCATGCAACAGACCATGAATCAAGCCATTTTCTGTAGCTTTCATAAGCATCTTAGTAAAAACGTCAGCCACAAGGTTAAACAGAATGGGAGATATAGGGTCCCCCTGTCTAACCCCTCTACCAGCTATAAAGAACTCACTGTTTACATCATTTACCCTAACCCCCACTGATCCCTCTTTTAGTAGAGATGACACAAGATATATAAAATGATCACTAAAACCTCTAGAGGCCAACATCTTAAGCAGGAAAGACCTATCAACCATGTCATAAGCCTTTTCATAATCCAACTTAAAGATGAAGCCAGATTGTTTTTTCCGAACTACATCATGAATAATTTCATGTGCAGATACCACACTTTCTAGAATAAAACGCCCTCTAATGAAAGCAGTTTGATTGGGAGAGATGAGGTCTTCACAGATTTTGCCCAATCTATTGGTGGCACATTTTGAGAAGATCTTAAAACTACAGTTGGTCAGAGCAATAGGTCTGAATTTCTGTATAGTCACAGCATCATCCTCTTTTGGAATCAGGGTAAGCAAAGAAAAGTTAAGTCTAAACAGATCTAAATTGCCCCTATTCCAATCATTAACCATATTGATTAAATCATTTTTAATAACATCCCAAAAAGTTTGATAGAATAAAAAAGAAAAACCATCTGGCCCAGGGGCTCCTTCAGCATAAGAGCTAAAGACAGCCTCCTTGACCTCATTTTCAGTAAAAGGAGCATCAAGCCACTCATTCTGGCTTGCTGACACTTTATCATCAGTACCCCAAAAATCATCAGCTAGATTTACATTCAACTTTCGCTCAAACCCAAAGAGAGTTTTATAATAGTCAACAGCAATTGCCAGTATACCTGCTGTGTCTTCCACCACACCTGAGGGGCCCTCAAGCCTGGGGATATTCTTCTTTCGCCTCCTCTTGTTGGCTTGAGCATGGAAATACGCAGTGTTCCTGTCACCTTCCATAATTTGTTTTTCCCTAGACCTCTGTATGGCTTTGATTTCTTCTCTCTTCCAGATATCTGTTAATTCATCAGAGATAAACCTCATTCTAATCTTAGAGGGAGGAGACAAACATTGTTTTTCAGAAAGGATATCAAGCAGATCAAATTCAGCAATAAGTTGCTGTTTATATTTTTTCTGGGTAGATTCAACATTAGCATTCCAACCTTTAAGACTTTTCCTAGTATGTCTAATTTTAAACTGCCAAACATCTATGCTCTTAGAGAAGGAACAATTGACATGCCAGGCTTTTTCCACAACAGCTCTAAAGCCATCAACCTGTAGCCACCATTTCCACAACGGCGGATAGATTTGAGTAAAGGGGTGGTCAAATTGTAGTCTTTGTTCACTTTGTAAGAGAACCACGAAATCGACGGATCACCTCTTTGTCCACTCCCGCTTCACCTTACGAATTTGGAAGTTAATGAAGGAATGGCTTGGACTATTTGTCGTGGAGCCACATCGTTGGCAAAATCAAAGTTAGTGGCTCCCTTATGACCAGCTCTTTGGCTCCGAACCAGAAGACGGTGTCGTCTATCACACTACTTATATCTTGAGAAATTTGGAACGAAAGGAACGTTAGGGTCTTCAACAACAAACACTCGCCACCTCTTGTGTTCTTCGAAAAGATAAAAAAGGAAGTAAGGCTATGGGTTATCGCGGGAGCCAAACGATTACGAGATATTATGTCGGGACAGTAGTCACCTTTGTGTAATTTTTAAAAGTTTCTTATAAAACTCATTCTTAATTAATAGATTGGGGCAAAGATTTTGCCTCCATTTCAAAAGATAAGCATTATATACTTGAGAGTATTCTAGAAGGTTCCACAAATATTGAGAAAGCTACATGGAGTTTCCAGAAGATTTTTGAGTATTACACGTGTAATAGATAATTTGAGAGTAAGGCTCGAGAAGATCATGAATATTCCAGGTGAAGACAGTTTGACGGAGAACTCTAAAACTATGGAATATTCTAGATCTAGATATATGTAGTTGTTGGATCTGTATTATCAATAGAAACAAAATATCTCAGAGTTAAATTAGGTTAGAGTGTTCTAGAATTGTGGTATAGGTCAGGATTTCGATTGTGTTACAAGGTAAACAATGAGTATGAGTAGAGGAGGATGGTTGTGAGCAAGCCATTGTAGATATAGGTAACTACGAAAAAGTTCTGCAAAGTCTTAAGTAAATTGAGTAGAGGATTGAGTGAGTATTGAGTTATATCATTGTTAGAGTTTGATCTTCAAATAATGCCAAGGTCCTAATATACTTGGTTAGGGACACCACAAATCTTACACGCCATTTCTTTCATTAGACTAATGGTATCTATGCTTGTGTAATAGGAAAGAACAAACATTATGTGACGATGTTGCTTGTTAACATGATCTAACGTTTGCATAACAACAATAAAAATTTGGGCTTCTAGCGAACCGAGCCAGGCTAAACTTGTTCTTGTTAATGTTAACGAATCTCACGAGTTCTTTTCAAGGAAGATTACCACGGGGCAAAAGGCATCCTGCACTAAGCCGTTTAATAAAAATGGCATAATGTGTATATAACACGTTAGAACTGTAATATAGTATTGCAAGAACACAGAACCACCGCAAAGAAAAAAAAAGAGGAACAACAAGCCCAAGACTCTACAAGCCAACCATCACCATTCCACCTAAGGATTGGAAAATAATGCTAATACAAGCATATCACTGATCTTTTGCATTGTCGGAGTGGTCGGAAGGCCAAGTTCACACCATGACTCCTATGTCGTTGTCATAGTTGAACGGTAACTTGCGTCAAAGACGACGCAACATCACCTCATGTGTTGACGAGTTATTAGAAATGCTACACCCCACTAAAACCATCAGCGCCACCAATGTGCCATCAGAGGGAATGGATGACATCTATCACCGAGATAGCATACTCAAAATGCACCATGACGAACGTCAGAGGAGCGATCTAGGCCATCGATGGAGCCAAACAATACATGGCCCATGTTTGTCGCTTCCAACCACAAATTGGTCGAACTCATCACTTGAAACAAGTAGAACCAAGAAGCAGACACCACAAACCACCTCGCGTACTACCTCAGACCATTGCCGCGGACCATGACATGGACAACCACGCTCCGTCTTAGACATCAAGAAACCAATGCAATATGAGTGGGCCACTCCAAGATGATGCCTCCAAGGAAAAAATGTTGTCATCCAACCCGGTAAACCACGAAGCATGAAGGAACCATCATGACCCACGATTCTGTTTCGAGTCGCAAGTTCCTTTACTTTTTAGGTGGTACAATTTCACCATGAGGTTTTTGGCTATCAATCCACAAAAAGTGACACTTGCGACGACGATTGTATCTGGAGTCCTAGTATTTTTTTATAAATGATAAACGTGTCTCTGGCAGCCTTAAAAGGAATTCCACAACCGTTGATCCTGCCATATATGTCAGCATGGCATGCCGGATCACATCCTATAGTACCAACACACTCCACAACTCGGTCTCCATAGAACACTGGAAGAGCAGATGTGTGATATCCTCAAGCGGTTGCATGCATACAAGGCATTGTCCACTACTACCAATCTGACGATTATTAACTAGAATTCATGTTAGAGGTACAATGTCATGTAAAGATCTGTAGCAGAAAATATTCACTTTACATGGAAGTTTCTAAAGAATCTTCCATACCCTTCGTTTGTTGCTGCACTCACTACTAGGAAACTAGCTATAGGTGGATAGATATTCTGTGGCGCACTAAAGTAGCCGTGCGCCACAGAATATATTTTGTGGCGCACCGTTGGCTGTGCGTCACAGAAATCCTCCCCTTTCTGTGGCGCATATCTAACAGATGCGCCACTGAAATATCTTATTCTGTGGCGCACCCGTGTCCATGCGCCACAGATAACTAGTGGGCCCCACAACCAACGGCTGGATTGCAGCCTACTCCACATTTTCTGTGGCGCATGGCGAAGGATGCGCCACAAAAATATGTGTTTCTGTGGCGCATCTGGACCCATGCGCCACAGAAATATGGGTGGTCCCCGCCCCAAAAAATTGAGTGAGCCATTTCTGTGGCGCATGGAAGAGATGCGTCACAGAAATGACGCTTTCTGTGGCGCATCCTGCTCTATGCGCCACAGAATTTAAATATAGAACACAAACACATTTTAAAGAAATTAAAGACTTTTTTTGTGTATCAAAATATGTATGCTCTACTAAAATATGTGTGTTTTAGCTACTATATATTATATAGCATGTGTGTGTGTGTGAGACAAGAATATATATATATATATAGAGCAGGACTATTCTAGAACCCCCCTTAAGAGGTTCTAGAATAGCTATTCTACAACCCTTTCCTAATACCATCCCGTACTAGACCGAACCAGGTATCTACCCCCGAACCGAAACCCCAATCCCACCTACCCAAAGATTTCACACCCGCCCCCGACCTCCTGCCTGCGCGCCGCCCGTGCTCCTCACCGGCGAGCCGCCCTGCTCCACCCCGTGCGCCGCCCTGCTCCTCCCCGGTGAGCCGCCTCCGCTCCGCCCCGTGCACAGCACCTACTCCTCCCGTCGAGCCGCCACCGCCCCGACCGCCGTCGTGCTCCTCCCCGGCGAGCCACCCCGTGCGCCGCCCCGTGTGCCGCCCCTGCTACTCCCGACGAGCCGCCCCACCTCCTTCCCGCCGGATCGAGTCGCCCAGGATCAAGCCGCCCCGGCCTTCCTTCCATGGAGCGCGCCTCCCCCGACCTCCCCTCCACCTAATCCCGCAGCCGCGGCCTCCCCTCCACCGGAGAGCACCGCCCCGGCCGCTACCTCCCTGGGGTCCATCATTCCCGTCCACAATCCGAGAAGCACACTGCTCCGAACTGCAGCGCGCACAGGTCTGGACCTCAGCTGCTTGAGCGTCGCACCGGTGCACGACATCCCTGGCGCTCCCGGCTCCCTTTCTGCCTCCGGACCAGGCGACCAGCTCTGTGGGCTGACCACCGGCAGTCCGCAGCGCGCATCCCACGAAGTTCGCCGTGCGCACATCAGGAGCCCACCTTGCGCGGTCCCTTGCGCTCGGCAAAAAACTGCATCAGAAGTATTGTAATTTGGGGTGCATTTGCAGGAAATTCAGAAGTTCACAAAACTTTTGCTATCAACGTTCACTTCCGACGACTAGATATATAATTCCTTCGATTTGTTTCCCTCTTACTGAAATTCATGAATGTGAAGTCAAGAGAGAATGGCTCACTCAATTTGCTGTCGGAGAGTTGTATTATTTATGACGGGAAAAGTTCACTTGTTTATATCCTGAAGTTCACCTCATTCACGAGGTAGGTTCACTTTATTTGTCTGAAAAAATAATCACTTTTATCTATTGTAGAAAAAGAAGCCCACTTATTAAAGTTCACACCGTCCAACATTGAAGTTCACTGTATACAAACAATGAAGTCTGATGTTAACTTTTTTGAAGAAAAACTGTCAAAAATTAGTAGAAAGATCACTTCCGTATTGTGAGAAGTTCAGAAAAAATGGTCTGTCAACAAAGTTCGGAAAAATGGTTTCGAAAAATCGAACAGGTAAAAAAAATCAAACAAGTCGAAAAAATGATGTAACCCGAGCATCTGGTGTTCCGTGAAGAAGTTCACTTATGTGTTCGGAAGAAGTTCAGTGTTGTGAAGTGGGAAGTTCAGAAAAAACGAGAATTCTAAAATAACAGAATTATGTATATTTAAAACTGCTCTTAAACCGTAAGGAATTTCGAAAAAGTGCGTGAGATAACAAAGTTGCGGCTTTTTCATAGCTTTCCAACGGCGTATCATTTGCGTCAATCCGATTAACGGTTTGAAAAGGGCGACCAAAACACTGTACGGTCGCGAAAAAAAGTGCTCGTATATATGAATTTTTTTAAAAACCGTAACTAATTTCGAAAACCCGTGAACATGAAAAAGTTTCGTAATTTTCGATAGCTATCCAACGGTACATCATATGCATCATTCCGATAAGCGGATCAAAAATCGCACTAGAAAATTTTCCGGCGAAGGTGGAGAATCAGTGTGTTCCGTCAGGAAGTTCACATTACCATTAAATGAAGTTCATCAACATTGTGAGGGAAGTTCAGAAGTGGTTCCAGAATAGCTATTCTAGAACTAGTTCCAGAATATATATATATACCATGAATAAAATATGTGTGGTCTACTAACAATTGTGTATATATTCGTCTTTAATTTCTTTAAAATGTGTTTGTGTTCTATATTTAAATTTAACCAAAAAAAATTAAACGATTTTTTTTATTTCAATATAACCGAAAATGTTTTTTTAAAGCATAACAAATGTGTTTGTGTTCTATATTTCAATTTAACCAAAAAAAATGGTATAAATTTAAATATAGAACACAAACACATTTTAAAGAAATTAAAGACTTTTTTGTGTATTAAAATATGTGTGGTCTACTAAAATATGTGTGTTCTAGCTACTATATATTATATATCATGTGTGTGTGTGAGAGACAAGAATATATATATATATACCATGAATAAAATATGTGTGGTCTACTAACAATTGTGTGTATATTCGTCTTTAATTTCTTTAAAATGTGTGTATGTTCTTTCTTTCAATATAACCAAATTTTTTTTTAAGAATAACAAATGTGTTTGTTTTCTATATTTAAATTTAACCAAAAAAATTAAAAGAATTTTTTTGGGACAGTCAGGATTCGAACCTGGCTGTCACCCAACTACAAAGTGCAGCAAACCACTGGGCTGTGTGTGTACTGGTGTCATATTACAGCAAAACGCTTCTTTTAAATATGAGGCCACACAATTTTGTGGCGCATCCTTGCTGGCATGCGCCACAGAATATGCCATTTTTGTGGCGCACCCACGAGGGGTGCGCCACAGAATCTCAATATTCTGTGGCGCATGCCAGCAAGGATGCGCCACAGAATTTCCTTTCCCCCACTTACATGTGGGGCCCGCCCGCGCCTCTCCATCACTTAGCAGTTTCACCACCGCGCGCACTCTGCAACGCCGCCCTCTACAACTCGCCGCCGCACCCCAACTCGCTCGCCGTCGACCGCCGCCGGCCGCCGGAGGACACGCGCGCCCATCCCCGCCTCCAACTCGCCGCCGCCGGCTGCCGATACTCCGATCGTCCCCGTCCTCTGCAACTCGCCGTGCGCCCTCTGCAACTCGCCGCCGCGCCCGCCGCGTCCACGCCCGACGCCCGCCCCGGACGGCCTCGCAGGTTCCTCCCTCCTCCCTCCTCCTCCCTCCTCTCGCCCTGCGCCCTCCTCCCTCCCTGCCATCTTCCTCCTCCTCCCTCCTCTCCATGGAACATGCACTCTAGGTGCTTGTGGAAATGCCCAAACCGAGACATTTTGAACATGTTAGTGTCAGCTTAAGTCCTCAAATTTGCAGCTCCATTCTGTTTCTCTAATCGAGCATATTCAAATTTGCAAAAATTGGAGATGAAAAATTGGAGATAAAAAATTTGCTAAGTGTTAAATGGTCACTGTTTAAACATACCTTTAAAACTGACGTGAATTAAGGTGCTAGAAATTTTCAAAAAACTATTTTTGAGCTTTATCATGATGTAATAATGTAGTGCAATAGATCCATGAAGGTACATTGTAAATAGGATCAAGATTTCATAATTTGTAAGCCTCCAAAGTTGGTACTTTTTAACTGTCTTGAAGATGCTTAAATATATTGACGCAAGCTTAAATATTAGTTGCTGGCTGCTTAATTAACTCACAGTATGTTACTTGAATGTGTAGCAGGTGTCCTAAGCGCTAGCTGCTGTGTGGTGGTGATCGAGAAGGACCTCGACGCTTGTTCAATTTCAGGTGAGATGGTGGTGGTGGTGGATGTGTGTGATGCATGGTGGTGAATGCATGTCTGATGTTGGTGGTGGATGTGTGTGATGGTGGTGGTGGTATGTGTGGTGGTGGTGAATGCATATGTGTGATGGTGATGGTGGATGTGTGTGATGGTGGTGGTGGTATGTGTGGTGGTGGTGAATGCATATGTGTGATGGTGATGGTGGATGTGGTGTGCTGCATGTGTTGAATGTGTGCCCTAGAGGCCTTTTGTGAAATGCTTGCAGGTACCCCGAGAGGCCCTTGAGATTGCCGGAACGTTGATTAACTTCCGTTCCGGCAAATTCGGGTACTCCATATGTCCCTTTTTTAGCAAAGGTCATGCCGAAATTTTTCGTGAATTTTGGCATGACTGCTAAAAAACGGACATATGGGGTATTGCGACTAATGCATGGGCCGGGGTATCCTAGTAATTAATTAATTGATTTTTTCTTATATTTCTGTTGTACTAACTTTTTGCCTTTTTTTAATTAAGTGCAAACATGTCGGACTCCGCGGGCCCTTCTAAGAAGATGAGCGTCGAAGAAATAGCTAGAGACGCCAACAAGTCGTTCTGGGAAGCGTCCCAAGAGTTGGAGGAGGCCGCCACCGCTGGAGCTGCTAGTGGCGACCGTGCCGACGATGAGCAAGACGCCCTGGAGGGCGACGACGCCGAAACCACCAATGGAGCTGCTAGTGGCAGCCATGAGGATGACACCACCACCACCGATGGCGACGACCACACGGATGGTGGTGTCGACCCGACCGCTCCAAAGCAGAAGAAGGAAAGGAGGAATAGGACACCTCAAGTGCTCGCCAACGTCACAAACCATTTCACCGAGGTCACGCCAAGTGGCCTACCAGTGGCAACGTCCTCCTCCAGAAGCTTCACCAACGGTACACGTTCCCGGAGCCGTTCAACAAAAAGGTGGACAGTTTAGCCATCTCAAAGATGAGCATCGCCTTGAGCAGCTGGAAACACCGGGTGAAGCGGAAGCTTGAGAAGGGTCTCAGCTGGGAGAAGATAAAAGCTAAAGAGCCGATGCTCGACCAAGAAGAGTTTGAGGAATTCAAGTTGTCCTTAAGAAGCGGTGAGGCTAAAAAATGGACCAAGTGGGGGAAGGACATGCGGGAGCAGAACATAGGTAACCACCGTTGTGGAAGCGGCGGTTACCGAGGAAAGAAGCCCATTTGGGACAAAGAGGATGCCGAGTACGCACGTCTCGGAAAAGAGAACCCATGGGAAAAAATCACGGACGAGCAGACAAGGTTCTTTGTCCGGTCCCGCTACTATCTGGACAAGACCACGGGGGAATTTGTTACCGACGATACCGCCGTGAAGGATTTTGAGAAGTATCTGGTAAGGAATTTAATTACCGCGGATATCTCAAAGTCCATTGCGTTGATCTAGTTAGATAACGAAGCCAAATATCTAAATTACTGCCTAATTTGTCTGCAGGAGGCAGAGTTGAAGGCTGACGCTGAGGCCGGCGGCCCGTCGTCCCAGGGGTCGACGGAGCCGTGGGACACAACTTTCAACAGGGCGACGAACGCCTACAAGGCTAGGCCCCTGTCGATGCCGCCGACGTCAGCTGGCCGTGTGTCCGGCTTCGGTACGAGCATGAAGTTCATCAACTACTACCACTCGGACGCCGAGACGAAAAAGGAGAGGAGGAGGCCAAGTAAGGATAAAGCCGAGGTTGTGGAGCTAAGAAAGAAGGTGGAGACACTGGAGAATCAAAAAGTGGACTCCACCACGGTTGAGCGGTTAGTGGACGAGAGGCTGAAAAGTTTCTTACCCCCTGGGTTGGCGGAGGGGTTAGCTGCTTGGAATGCGAATGGTCGACAGGGGCCGATATATGTGCCCAGCGACAGCGGCAGCAACTCCATCATGAACCAAAACGTGTCGCCGGACCTGACGACCCCACAGCCCAACGCAACGACGCCCCCTACCGCAAAAGATATCGAGCCGCAGCCAGCGGAGGCTGTTCTTCATAATGCAACCGAGCGGCCGGAGAATGATAGGCCGGCCGCCGGCACCGGCGCCCTTGTCTCGACAGTTGCCGAGCTCGACGCCATCACCCAGGTAACTAATTAGTTAGTCCGCAGAATCTTCTATAACTATTCCTATGATAACTACCATCTCATGATGCCCAACATGTTTTGACTCAGGACATGCCTTGCATACTACTTCATAGGTTGGTGCCCGGCGGAGAGTTGAAGGACTGTGCTCAGGGCACTGTCGTACAACCAATGAGCCGCGATATGCACCATAGTAAAATGGACGAGGACGTGATGAGGGTCAGGTTGGTTACGATAGTGCCTGAGTTTCGCGACGTCGAGCCCCCCATTCAACCTCCGGGAGCCGACGAGGATCACATGGTCCTTAAAGATTGCATCAAGTGGCCGATGAAATGGCCGAAGACCCAGATTCGTCTTGGGACTGGTCTTCTAGGGTTAAGGCGCACCACCGGCGCCACCTCGAGGCCCCCGATCGTTCGGCCCTCGAGGCCGATCATTCGGCCCTCCTCGAAGCCTGCAGCCATCACTGCCACCTAGAAGGAACCGACGGTCGTCGCCACCAGCAGTCGCCACCAAAAACTGTTGGGAGCGCCTGTACCGCAACCAACCAAAGGCGCTGCCAATGCACCTCAACTTGATGCCAACGATGACGATGGTGATGATGTCGACGTCGAGGGCTACCTCAACACTGGACCAGCTTGGACATGTACATGCCTCCTATGGATGAAGAATCCTTCCGCGCTCAAGGCGATCAAGCTGCTCGTCCCAGTACATGCACGCAGCGCCTGGACTTCCAGGGTTTATCTCAAGACACGCCTCCGGAGGCCGGCGATCAACCTCCACGCAAATTACCGTCTACCATTTTCAGCCCTGGTACACTAAGTAAGACGGTTTTCCCGGAGTCCGCACCCCGACCACCCTCACCATCCCCGGAGATGAAGAAGAAGAACAAGAAGAGAAAGAGGGGGCCAGGCGCCTCTGCGAGCCAGCCAGCTCCTAAGACTATCCGGGGTCATGAAGACACGGTATCACCCCGTGCGGTTGTTGGCTTGACCCGGGTACATGAAGCTGGTAAAGCGATACTGCCTCCAGAGCTGCTCTGCCTTGCACGTGGATCCATGCACGCTTTGCATGAATCTATCTTGGTGCTAGAGCGCCTCCTTCTTCAAGACAAGGAGCCAAATTACCCGGTGTTCACGGTTAGGGTGCCAAAGGACTTGGACTTCATCTATGATGCCCCCGCGAATCCGTTCTTCATCGCGTATGAGGACGTCTTCAATCTCTTTCACTCTAGACGGCTGGACTATAACTTGGTCCGCCTATACGCGCTCGATATGTCGATGAAGATCAAGAGAGATAATACCCAGTCCGTCGCGGTAGCGGATCCCTACTATATGCGTGACTGCCAGCTGGTGGAAGGATCAGCGACACGGACCAAGGCGACAGAGTACCTCGGGAGTTTCATGCTGACCAACAAGAGGAAGAACAACGTTCTTCTGCCTTTCTTTCCCGAGTAAGTACACATTCGCTCGCCGCCGTCGTAACTTATGCTTTCTTGTAGATTTGTTCCATTGCTGATCCTTTCCAACATTTCGTTTCAATTGTGTTGAGCAGGAACAAGTACTGCACACTCGTCGTCCTGAACCCGAGGTGGTCCAGTGCCACTTATCTCGACTCGGGGAGTTTGGATATGAAGAAAGACTACACCAAGATAAAGGGTGTTCTCGATGAGGCTCTCGAGGGCTACGCCAAAAAGGGAGGCCCCTTCGAAAAGAAGCAACAAGTTTTCAGCAATGACGGCAAACACCGGTTCAAGCATGTGACCGAGTTCTGCTGCGTGAAGCAGAAGTCTGGCAGCGTGAAGGAGGCCTTCTACGCCCTCCATCACCTTAAAGGGTTTGTCCGGGATGCTGAGAAATTGAAGTTGCCATCTAGCCTCCAAGAATGGACCAAATGTGCGGGGGATATCACCGATGCCGATCTTAGAGAAGACTTCCATCGCATCCAGGTGCAGTTATCAAAAATCATCGTCGAAGATGTCACCAATCATCGGGGGTCCTTACACAACGTCAGAGGTAGCAATAAGTGCTTCTTTATTTTCTTTATTATAGACTTGTCCACTTAGATTTGTATTATTAATCAATATATTTATATCCCAATCCATCTCCAGGGTTGACTAAGAGGGAGATTGAAGAAATCCTAGAGGCTCAGCAGGACACCAGGACGTGGACGACGAAAGAGGGCTGCAAACCGTTCCCGGCGCCGACGAAGAAGGATCCATGATCTCGTCCTCCCCGCTCGATCTTGCTCACCACCGTCACCGATGTACGCTCTACTTGATCCTAGTGTAGCTAGGCATTGACCTCTCCATTTGTAATAATGTGTGTAAATGATGAACTTTTGTATCATAATGTTGTGTAAACATTCGGCACTTTGTGACTATATGTATGTATCTCGGGCACTAAGTAATATATATGTGTGATGACATAGTGATTAATGTGTTTGTCTGTTTTCATATACATGTTAAATATACCTGTAGTTCTGTATAAATCATGTATACATGTATTTGTACAGCAAAATACGTTTTTCTGTATTTCTGTTTCAAATTTTTGTGGCGCATGGTTTTCATTTTTTGTGGCGCATCTATTTCTGTGGCGCACTGAGCGAGGGTGCGCCACAGAATTAATATGCTGGTATGGGCCGAGGCAATTCTGTGGCGCAGCTTCTCGGTGCGCCACAGAATGTTGGCTTTTCTGTGGCGCACGGCCCAGGTGCGCCACAGAAATAAATTTTAGTGGCGACAATTCTGTGGCGCACCGGGAAGCAAAATACGTGCGCCACAGAATGAAAAATCCGTGCGCCACTAATGGCCTGTTCCCTAGTAGTGACTTATCTCACTGCATGCACCGCTCGGTAACCAAATTGGTAAGGCCATTCGACATGGTAAGATGGTTTCATCGAGATCTTTCCTAGTCTGTTACGTTGCAAACAGAGAAAAAAATCAGAGAAGACATTAGAGGTATTCGCAGAATTTAGTGATAATCAGTTCGGCAAAAGATAAATTTCACTAGATCCTCATCCCATCTGCCCGTAGAGGGATCTATGAGGTTTGTTAATTTTGAGACAATGGGCCATCCTCTTTTTTTTTGTGAAAATGCAAATTGCGTTTCGATTCATTGATAGAAGGTTGATAGATTACAAGCCTAGGATAGGCTGAAATACCCGTCACTCAAGACAAGACATGACCGACGACCACTAGGCAAACATTACAACACAACCGGCGCCACCAAACACAAACCCTAGCCTAATCCAAGCAAGCACACAGAACGGACTCCTGCCACGGGGGAGAGAGAAACCAATCCGCAAAGAAGGGCATAGTTGGGACTCCAGCTATGGAGGAGACACGTTCTGAAAGCTGCACCACCGCATACTCCGCATGTTGCAACATGCGCTAGAAATCGTCATCCGAAACCCGTCGAGTGGAACCATGCGGCCCAAACACCGTAACACCGGATCCACCGCAGTCCACAACCCTTGCCAAACAAGGTAGCCAAATGGACACAGCGTCGGGGTTCAAAGGATCTGCCTGCTATATCCAAAGAATGTGCCATCGGCATGTGTGCCACCAGGGGTCATATCTCCAAGACAACGCCTCCAGGGAGGGAGCGACGCTTGACACGTCATCCGATCCGTCAAGACAGATCATGGTTTTCACCAGGAGAACCAAACCACCTAGTGATGGAGGTGTCGATGCTCCTCGGCAACGCCACCAAGGAGGAGAGCGATGCGTGAGTGCGCCGTTGTTGCCGGTGCCGACAAAGGTCGAGTAGGGCTTTCGCCCGGAGCCACGATCACCACCCACACATCGGCGCCACACCAAGACACAGCGGCAAGAACTTGTCGCCGCCAAAATTGCACCAATCCGAGAACTAGGTCGGCCCACCATCCAACCAGCGGAGGCCACCACATGTTGCATGTCACGGGACGACAAAGTGCATCGCCTGAGGTGAAACCTCGTCGCATGAGCATCTATGCATTGATACGTCTCCGACGTTTCTATAATTTTTAATGTTCCATGCTTGATTATATATCATTGCCACATGTTTTTATAATGTTTTACATCATTTTGGCATATTGTAGAACAGGATGCCCAGTGCCAGTTTCTGTTTATTATGTCTGTGCATTGCAGAAAAGGTCCAAAATCCAAAGTGCTCAGAAAAATCCGAAAAAAATACAGAAATTATTTTTCGCCAAAATACTCCGGGAGCCAGAAGGACAAGTCTAGGGGAGGCCCATAGTCTCAAGGTTCCACCCAGGCGCGGTTGGACCTGGGGTGGCGGCTGGGTGCCACCTGGTCGCCTCGTCCACCCCCTCGCGCCACCTCTTCGCCTATATATTTGCTCCTGACCTAAAAACGCTGGAACATCGAAGCTTTTCTCCAGAAACACATCCGAGCAACGCCGCCACCAAAAACCCTAATTTGGGGGACAGAACTTCCTGTTCCGGCACCCTGCCGAGATTGGGAATTGCCCCCGGAGCCATCTTCATCACCGTTGCTGCCTCCCGTGATGCAGCGGGAGTAGTTCTTCATCGGGGCTGAGGGCTCTACTGTAGCTATGTGGTTATCTCTCTCTCCCATGGTGTGATCTTTATGTGATCGTGAGCATTGTTAGTACGGCTGAATTCTTATGTAATGTTATGCTACTCAATTGGTTTGTGTAGTATAATTTCCGGAGTTAGTGACACAAAGCCTTGGTGACAGAACGGGGCGTGAGTGACTCCTTGGATAACAGATTATCTAGAGTGATATTTACCATGGATTATTCTTTGTGGAATTGTGGTGTTTGTTTACTCAGACTTTGAGTTGTGCTTTTGTAGCCCTACGCATAGTACCCTTGTTTTATCAAGGAGAAGGATAATTCCGAGTAGCACTTGCTTGCTTTCAGTTGTGCTAACGTGTTGAGAGAGATCCCTAGCAAAAGTATGATCCCTAGGCCTTGTTTCCAATCATCAGAACACCGTTTCTAGTCACTTTTGTTACATGTTTGCTTGCTGCCATTTTTATTACAGATTACAAATACCACTTGTTACCATCCATATCACTTGTATTTTACCGTCTTCGCCGAACTAGTGCACCTATACAACTGACAATTGTATTAGGTGTGTTGGGGACACAAGAGACTTCTTGTATCTTAATTGTAGGGTTGCTTGAGAGAGGATACATTCAACCTCTTCCTCCCGTGGATTCGATAAACCTTGGGTTACTTACTTAAGGGAAAATTGTTGATGTCCTACAAACCTCTGCACTTGGAGGCCCAACGATGTCTACAAGAATAGAAGCATCTAGTAGACATCAAGCTCTTTTCTGGCGCCGTTGTCGGGGAGGTTAGGTAAGCAGAACTCACACTCCGGCAACGAAGCTCTTTTCTTGTCGGGGAGGTGAGTGCTTGAAGGTATCTTATTTAGATCTTGCAATTAAATCTTTTTGTTTCTTGTTTTCACTAGTTCGTTTTAATGGAAAACAACAAAAAAATGAGATAGCTTTATAAAATTTATCTTGAAATTGGTCATGATGCTTTTGAAGAGAAAATTAAAAAACATATGGAACTTTATTTGCATAATAATCATGCTAGTAGCAATGTTATTAGTATGATTTCTTTGAATGCCATTGTTGCTAATGCTATGGAAAATTGCAAGCTTGGGGATGCCGGTTTTGATGAATATGATATTTTTAGTCCCCCAAGCTTTGAGGAGGAAATTTGCTTTGATGATACTTTGCCTCCAATATATGATGATTATAATAATTGTGATATTTTAGTTCCACCTACTATTGGGGATAAAGTTTATTTTAATTATGATATGCCTCCTATATATGATGTTTAGAATGATGAATGTGATATTTTCAGTCCATCTATTATTGAGGATAAAATTTGTTATGATCATACTATGCCTCCAAATTATGATGATTACAATGATGGTTGTGATAGTTTTGCTCCCACTATTACTAATGATAATGACTATATTTATGTGGAGAGTGATGGTAGATATTGATAAGTTGGGTAGTGCCCCAAGCGAAGGCGGAATTGTAGCTAGTAGCAGTTTTCTCTCGTTTAACGAACCGAGGTTTATCGAACCAGTAGGACTTTGAAATCAACAACGAGGTGAATGTTGAAGATCTCTGGCGCTTGACCTTCAACAGACGTGGACCTGCACACACTCAACCAAAATACTTTGCCCCCAACGGCGGAAAGGTTGTCAATCTTTCCGGTCTCGCAGAAAACAAAGCGGTTAATTGTATGATGAAATAGATAAAATATGAAAAGTGACCAGAGGAATAATGATAATTAAAAGCAAGTAAATGAGGTTATAAACAATGTAAAAAGATGGACCAAGGGCCGTGGGTTCACTAGTGGAGTCTCTCAAGTAAATAAAATATGCATGTGATGGGTGAACGAATTACAGCTAGGCAATTGACAAGATCATGACACAAACCCAATTTAGCTATGACAAAAAGGACATGATAATATTTATGGAGGCATCACGACAAGGAACAAAGACCGTTGAGTCCAACTGCGTCTTTGTCTAAAAAGTCCACCGTGGGATCGCTATCCAGCCTGTCACCCAACGGTATTAAGTTGCAAGCAACAGACAATTGCATTAAGTAAAGTGCATGAAGTAAGCAATACTAATATCAAAAGAGACATTAACACCGCTGTTTTACCCTTAGTAGCAACAGCACACCCTCCCCCTTAGACGTTTCTATCACTCGTGCCCAGGAACAAAAGGGGGCATTAAAGAGCATGGTTGCCCCCATATGTTGTTTTGGTAATTAATGACAATCTCTATGGACTAATGTGTGCTTTGAGTTATATTTGCAGTGTGGTCCGTATGGAATGCTTGAACTTCATATGTTGGAGTCGAGGCTAAAAGAAGAAGATTATATGTTGATCAAGGCTAAGTGCAAGTTGATCAACATACAAGATAAGGTGTTGGTCCGTATGGAATGTTTGAACTCCTTATGTTGGAGTCGAAGCTAAAAGAAGAAGATTATATGTTGATCAAGGCTAAGTGCAAGTTGATCAACATACAAGATAAGGGCAAGTGAAGATATGCGAAAGAGTGTCTCTCCCATATTGGTATATGGGGGAGCAATTTGCGAGGCTTCACCGAGCGGAGCGTAATCAAGAAAGGTGATCCACTTGAGAGGAGATCAAGATCGTCATCATCTAGCTCAAGTGGAATGCGCAAGGCAAAGAAAGGTGATCCACTTGAGAGGAGATCAAGATCGCCATCATCTAGCTCAAGTGGAATGCGCAAGGCAAAGGTATGATCTTGATAGGGTTTCTGTTTTACCGGTCTCGCGGTGTAGTTGGGAGACCGGGCTTTAGGATAGGTAACCGTACTATCAAGTGGGGCTCTCAAGTGAGCTTTAGCGTATCGGTCGTAGAGAGCTCAAACCTTTGTATCCTTGCATTCTTGCAATCATCTTTATTGGTTCTTATTTGACTCTTATCGTAGTGAGATCTTGGTTCTTGTCGTGATAGTCATGACAAGATTAAGTCCTTCGAAAACGATATTTGGTTGCATCTTTTATTGCATTTTCGGTGGTGGAGATTTTGCCGATTCACTAGTGAGGAAAGGTTCACACCTTCCTACCCATACCAAAATCTCCATTGCATGTTATTTGTCTTTCATCCATATGAGGATTTAGAGCTTGTGTTTATCTCCATACCAAGCTCTAGTTCATCAAAAACGGATCTCATATGCATATCTTGTTGCGTTTTTTATGTTGGAGGTTTTACCGGCTTGTCTTTCCTAGAGAGGTCAAACTCTTTCCTTGTGACCTCCTCCTCACATGATGGAATATGATGTTTCTCTGCATGATCTTGTAGAGCTCTTCGTTGCGATTCCAACGAGCCCAAGATCATCGAAAACAGAGTCCGGATGCAAAAGATATCGCGTTTCTCGTGCGTGCTGTTTTACACTCTGTATCTCATCCGGAATTTTCCGGGTCATTCCGGACAGCTCGGAATTTTCCGGATATATTCCGGACGGATTCCGAGGTGAACCAGTTTTGCTCTCTGTTAGTGTTTCGGAATATTCCGGACCAATTCCGGACGACCACGAAAACTGCATAACGGTCAGATCTTGTTGACCTATAAAAAGGGGGCTTCTTCCCCAAAGGTTCCCTAACCATTAGAGCTCTTTTTATCTCTCTCCTCCATTGTTGCAAGAGCTCAAATCACATAGATCTCCCAATCCCTCCAACCAAACTTGTTGATCTTTGGAGGATTGAAGGAGAAGATCTAGATCTACATTTCCACCAATCCATTCCTCCTCTAAGTGAGGGGAACCTAGTAGATCTTGATCTTGGAGTTTCTTGGTGTTTCTCCTTTGTTCTTTCTCTCAAATCCCTCCCAAGCATTAGTTGCTTTGGTTGGATTCGGGTTGGAAGAACTTGACCACTTAGTGTGTTCTTGCCATTGCATTAGTTGCATCGGTTTGAGTTCTCCACGGTGATTCGTGGAAAGTGAAGTTGACAAGCTTGTTACTCTTGGGTGCTTGGGTGCCCTAGAGCTTGTTCCTCTAGGGCACGTTGGTACCCTAGACGGTTGTTGATTTCTCGGAGTCTTGGTGGCTCACGGGATTTGTTGGGAGCCTCCAATTGTGGAGTGCGGATCAACCTTGTTCGTCTCGGAGCTTGGTAGCTACGAAGACATTGTCGGGAGCCACCAATTAAGTTGTGGTGTGCGCCCCGGCCTTGAAGCATCAAGTCTTGGCGGCTCGGTGCATTTGGTGAAGACCCTCCAACTTGTGGAGTGAGCTTCATCCTTGTAAAGGTTCTAGTTGTCAACCTCAACGGCAACATAGTGACAAGTGCCTCGCCACATTGGTGGTAAGACACAACGGAGATACGGTGTGCCATATCAAGGCTACTCGTTGTTTCACATTGGTGAACACCGCGCCGCTCCAACGGAGACTAGCTTCCATTGGGAAGTGTACTTCGGGATAAATCATCGTCTCCAAGTGCCTCGGTATTTCTATACCCGAGATTCTTACACTACTAGGAAACTAGCTATAGGTGGAATGCTATTTGTGGCGCACCATTATTCCATGCGCCACTAAATTGTTTTTTTGTGGCGCACCACTTGGCATGCGCCACAGAAATATGTCTTTCTGTGGCGCATGCGTCTAGATGCGCCACAGAAATATGTCTTTCTGTGGCGCATGGGGCCACATGCGCCACAGAAAGACATATTTCTGTGGCGCATCTAGACGCATGCGCCACAGAAATATGGTGGCCCCGGCACCAATGAAAGGTGGGTGCCCTTTCTGTGGCGCATGGGGCCACATGCGCCACAAAATTGTTACTTTCTGTGGCGCATGTGGCCCCATGCGCCACAGAATT
>QRDG01002031.1:0-14103 GCA_012064385.1 Puccinellia tenuiflora | reverse complement strand
TTCAAGAATATAATGTAATAAAACTTAACTTTGTTATATCACTATTAATTAAGAATATTGACTATCTAGTTCCACTGTTTTAATTAATGGTAAAAGTTTAGGAATTTGCCTAAAACAATGCATATATGTGTGACCATGCTACTTTAATGGATCTAGCACTATATTGATTGATATTTTAATTCATGACACATGGTTTAGCTCTCATGGATATGCTGTATAGTTCAATTGAACTTTCGTACACACTTTCTTTGCAATCTTAAAGAGCACACACATTTTTTAAGACTTTGGAGAATACTAATGAATTATAAAAGAAGAAATAAAGAATAAGAAAATGATACTACACCTAGTGTCACACTTTGGGTAGAAAATTTCGTTTTGCTAGAAACATTAAGATTGTCATGATTCCTCGTAGTATGAGTTGAATTTAGTTGCTCGAAACAGGAAAAACATTGCACACGGTGAAAATAAAATAATTTATGGGCATCAAATAGAATAAACACATGGTGGAATCAAGTGTAATCATAGTGCTTAAACTTATAATTTAAGGGTATATTATCAATATCTGAGGTTAACATAAGAGTTCGAATCTGCTATATCCTCATGCATACTTCCATTTATTCCACAGTGAAGACCTAAGGTGAACATAAGCATTTGATTCCCCTACTGCCTCACAAATACTTCTGTTCATTCAAAAAATTCTAAAAGCAAAAATTGTTTTGGAGAAACATGTTAATAATATATGCCAAACTGATACAAGTTCTATGGCATATTGCCTAATTAGTGGATCAACTTGTGGTTGTATGTTGGGAAATTGATAAAAATAAGTTGACCACTCACGGCATAATAGGCTCCGGTCGATCGCATTTGATCAGCATGTAGACTCTGGGGCTCTTGAGGCAGTGGTTGATGTGATTCTCCGGCCTGCTAGCCTCTCTTTCATTAGCGTCCTTTTTTCCACTTCAGAACCACCAGTAATCTCTATAGAATGATAAATAATATAAACAAGACTAAATATGAACTATCTATATTTCCGGACCGCAGGATGACCATTGAAATACATAACTATAGAGCACTTCGTAATACAACATCTTATCATGACTAAAACTTAATGCATTCAAATTTAGCTGATTATAAACAAAGACCTTGTGTCAACATTTTATTACACTTAGAGGGCTCGAATATTTACATATGTATATTATTACAATTATTCAAAATTTGATAAATAGTTTGTTGTTTACTTGAGAATGTGCTCATGCTTGCACCTTATAATTTTCACCCGCCTGTGCATACTTCTAGAAGCGAATAGTAGATCTGAAAACACATGCTTACATATTTAGGTAGTTAATTGGAAAAACACATGTATGTCCCAAATAAATACTTTCTATATTCTATCAAAGGGAAATAATTTAACCTATTCATAGTAATAAATTATAATACATGTGAGGGCAGGCCTTGGTGCAGTGGTGAGGTCCTCCCCACTTGTGCCAAGAGGTCGTGGGTTCGAACCAGGCTCTCTGCACTGCACTTTGCACGGGTAAGATTAGGTTCCTATAATCCCTCCCCATACCCCACCTTGTGTGGGAGCCTCGTGCACTGGGTCTGTCCTTTTATAGTAATAAATTATAATAGTCTAATCAGCTTAACTCAGGAAGCCCACACATGTACTCCGTTGAATTCATGTGAGAAATCCTTTTTCAGATATAGTGACGTGCAACAACCCAATGAGTGAATGGCATAATCGGAAGAGAAGGAATAGTAACAATGACAAAAAACAAAATCTAAAAGAATCAACACAGTATGTGTTCGAGTTTAGTATAATATAAGTTTTCGGAGAGCGACTTTTTGGAGAGCAGCAAGATAACAGAGTTCTCAGATGATCAGCGTGCATGTTGTACGCAAAGTAAATGTCATCTACCTTGTCCGGTGAACATAGCGGATTGAAGAATTTCTGGTCGAACTTTGTGTACATGTGGCCGGAACAGATCAAAACTGATTGAAGCTTTCCAATCTCGTCTCCCTATTTAATTTAATTTTTTTGTCTCTGGCGGCAGATCTTGTGCTCCGGTGGGCTGTTCTACTGGGTTTTCTGATCAAAATATCCTGAGCTTCTCAGCTGCCGATCTCTTGATTTTCTGCTTTACCTGCTGTTCCTTTCGTCCTGATGTGTGCATGGGATCGATTTTCTCTTGATTGGATCTCAAACCTAGCGACATGATGTATGCACTCTCGATATCCAGGCATCATGAAGTTTTGGCATGCGAGAACGCATGTCAGTATGTCACATGGGTCTCAACCATGGTTTGGGTAACCGGGCGGGATTTCCGGTTACCGATCGGTAACCGCAAATCCCGAGCACCCCCGGGAAATGGTCATATCGGATAAAAAAACCCGAATTTTTTGAAATTTTTGAATTTTAACGTATTTTGACAAAACAATTACCAAAATTTAACCATTTTTTTTGAATTTCTGAATTTTGGTTTTTAAATTCATCCGGTAACCGGTCGGGATTTTCCGGTAACCGCGGTAACCGGAAATCCCGACCCCCCGGGGATTTTTTTTACATCCGGTATCCAAAACCTTGATCTCAACTGGCTCCCGTATCTCACATCGGAAGGAGGCATGACTCTGCTCCTGGCTTCCATGGATGTTGCGCGTCGAGGATGACATGATGAACTGCCGGACGGGGATAAAACATCAAAGACATGATTTGGATGATGCGGACGGTCAAATGGTTATTCATTGTAATGGCAATGGTGGGTAATTTGTTATGAAAATCTAATCGGATGGTTATAGATGTTTTGACGATTAAATATATGTTGATATGTTTTGCTTTTTTTTTGAGATTTTCTATGGAAGCTATTTTTTTCTAGTTAACCCATGTATTTTTAGTATATAATAGATTCCGGCTTCGGATACGGTCGTCGCCCGTGGCAGCAAGGCTATGAAAAATATTTTACTCAAAATTACGCACAAATCAATATATTGATTGCTTTTCTACTACACCGATGACTGCTTTCTATTTTCATAGCTATTAGCAACATACCCACGGTAGTTGAAAGATGGGATCATTGTAAGAGTTTGGTTTTGTCAAAGCTAGAAGAGGAAGCAACGTGATTACCTTTCACATCCATTGTATGCGAATTGTGAGTAAGATAAAGAGATACCTGATTGCGGGTTGAAATCTTCACAGGTTGGTTCAACCCACCTCCAATCCTGGCCACTTTGCCTCACGGAGAGCAGGCATGGTCGCCTTCGTTGCCGGCCAGCAGAATTCAGTGATGCGCAAGTGCAAGGAAGACTAACGATCAGAATAAGGTAAACATGGCAGATCTATCAAAACGAAAGACAATATACATCACGTCACTGTACGTAAGTTCAGTAAGTACTTAGGTCTGGGTTATCTATATCAGCCAAGTCTTTTGTCGTACCTAGATCATTGTTGTCTGTAGGAGTAAAGTTTTGGATCCATCTTGCATGGATATATGTCCGCTGGTGGTCTCTGTTGCATCCATGAGGCAACCTAGATTGAAACAGGAGAGGCTGATGTACATGTAATTAGTGGAGGTCTTCCGGCCGGCCGACGGCGCCAAGGCATAGACGGCGCTGGCAGCGACGTGCGTGAGGACGATCTAGGGTATGCCAGTAGAGATCTTCCGCCCGGTCGACGGCGCCAAGGCATACACGGCGCTGGCAGCGATGTGCATGTGGATGATCTAGGGTACGCCGCTGTAGGTTTGCTTTTCTTTCGATCGAGGAGTTCCAAATATCGAAGCGGTATGAGAACATTTAGGAAGGGTATTGGTGGGTAATTATTTCCTACTTTGTTGTCAATGCACAGATCCATCGGCTGGTATTGTCTAAATAGTTGAATTGATGGTCGGATGTTTCTGATTATTGTGGGATTTTCTAGAGTATTTCTCTTTTTTCTGGTGATCCCGTCATGTACTTTTAATATAGTGAGCGCATATACAACAGTTGTCTGAGATTTACTAATGTCTCAGTCGATAATATTGGCTCGCATACGCTCCCTTCGGTGCGGCCGGCCAGGCTAAGGCCCAGTACAAACTTAAATGGATTAGTTTATATTTCTTACCCAGACCGAATATGTTACATTGCACGTGCTTCTGTGATTCCCCCACCGTTATGTTTTGCCTTGTTTTTTTTCTTGCGTTACCTAACTAACATGCTAGCTGTCCAATACTAGCGTATTTGATTTTTTTTTTGTTTTAAGGATCACAATTTTTCTAAAACATTGCTATTACCTGGATCATCAGTACTCATGTCACAAAATTGGTTGCACATTTCTTAAGAAATTTGCAAATTATATTTAGCTAGAAAAATAGTTAGGGATTCAAAATCGAAGAACAAATACAAGAAATGAAAAAAAGTAGAACAAAAATGTTCAACTCATAAAGTAAATGGAACTCTGAGAAAAAAATGCAGCTCAATCAACAACAAAACAAACCAGTTACACAAATCATTTAGAAATGTGCAATTGCAAAAAATACGCAACTAATCTAACTAGTTGCACAAATCTTTTAGAAATGTGCAACTAGTTTACTTAGTTGCTCAAATGTGTCAGAAAGGGGCAACTAAACAAACCAGTTGCACAAATCTTTTAAAAATGTGCAACTGGTTTACTTAGTTGCTCAAATCTGTAAAAAATGGGCAACTAAGCAAACCAGTTGCACACATCTTTTAGAAATGTGCAACTGGTTTACTTAGTTGCGCAATTCCGACAAAATGGCAACTAATCTAACCATTTGCACAAATCATTTTGAAATGTGCAACTGGTTGATTAGTTACACAAATTTGACAAAAAATAGCAACTAAGCAAACCAGTTGCACAAATCTTTTAGAAATGTGTAACTCATTTACTTAGTTGCACAAATTTGATAAAAATGGGTAACTAATCTAACCAGTTGTATAAATTATTTAGAAATGGGCAACTGGTTGGTTAGTTGCACAAATTTGACGTAAGTGGGCAACCAAGCAAACCAGTTGCACAAATCATCTTGAAATGTATAACTGGGTTACTTAGTTACACAAACTTAACAAAAATGGACAACTAATCTAACCAGCTGCACAATTTTTTTAGAAATGTGCAACTGGTTTACTTTGTCCACAAATCTGACAAAAATACGCAACTAAGCAAACCAGTTACACAAATCATTTAGAAATGTACAACTGGTTTGGCTAGTTGCTCAAACTCTGATAGAAATGGGTAAAGAATCTAATTAGTTGCGGAAATATTTTAGAAATGTGCAGCTGGTTTTACTTAGTTACTCAAATCTGATAAAAATAAACAACTAATCTAACGAGTTGCACTTTAAAAAAATAAAAGATATATCTAGAAACCGCTAAAAAGTCTACTGCAAACATACATTTTCTCTCTCAAGAACAACCCACCTCCAAAACAAAATATGAATAAATAGAAAAATAAAGATGAAAAGCTCAACCACGCACAAACACATAGGTGAAAAGCACAAACCTCACTCATGAACGGGCAAAGGAAAATAAAACACACAAAAAGCAGACAAACTTCTAGATAGCCTACAAAGGCTATTATTGCTCAAAAAAACCAATAACGACAACCGATTACCAGTTACCACAAAAACAAACTCAGTCTCAGTGTTTGGAAATCATAACTTGCATTGGTCGCTCTGTATACCGAGACCTAAGAAAAAAATCTAGCGAATGATATCTAGCACTTTCGGGAAAAAAGGTGCATCATATTGCATTGAAAAAAATAGAACGGGAGAATCACTATTTTTTAGCAAAATTTCAAATGAGGGAGACACGGTACAAGCCTTTCTTTTCTTTGAATCGTATGGAGCTGAAAGGAAAAAACAGAAAATAGAAAAACTAAAAGACCCGTAGGCCAACAGCCTAGATAGGAAACACATTCAACCCAACAAGAGACTGCTCAAATGGAAAAGGCCCAGGACGGCATGGACACTGCAAACATATCAACGCTAAAGGAAAAATCAACCGATCGTATGGCTAATCTCATCGATTGAGACGTAACAAATTCTCAGGTGACTGAGACATAGCAAATCCGTTTAATATATAATAGATTCTCTCTTATCCCTTCTTATCTCTTGATTTAAATGACTTTGCCATTATCCAGCCGCATGGGCCTTATGGGGATGACACATGGGCCCTCTGAAAGAACAAGCTATGCCTGAGATGTCGCCTAGAGGGGGGGTGAATAGGCGATTAAAACTTTTTCTAATTAGGGGCTTGATAAATGCGGAATAAAACTATGTGTTTAAATTAACAAGCCAACAACCTAATATACTAGATTTGCCTAAGTGCACCAACAACTTATGCTAAGCAAAGCAAGCAACAAGGTGATAGCAAGATATATAACTTCAAGCACGAAGGCTATCATAATATAAATTGCATAAGTAAAGTTCGGGTATAGAAATAACCGAGGCACGCGGAGACGAGGATGTATTCCCGAGTTCCTCCTTATTAAGGGAGTACGTCTCGTTGGAGGGGTGTGAGCTGCCACAAAAGGCCTACTCAAGATGCCACAAAGGCCTCACCCTATTCTCCGATGAACCGCACCCAAAGGTTTGGTTCACCTTCCACTATCGTAATCCTTCGAGGCGGATTCCGGAGCCCTTTTACAACTTCCTTGGGGCACACACCCACAACTCAATTGGGGGCTCCCAAATTCGTGCCGAAGCTTCACAACTCGAAGTCTTCGCGGCACCTCCAAACCGTCTAGGGTACACAATGCACCCAAGAGGCACAAAGCTCTTGGGAACACAATGCACCCAAGAGTAACAAGCTTCTCAACGTCGATCTTCACGTATCACCGTAGGGAGAGCAACCCGATGCAACAAATGCAAGAGGCAAGAACACACTAAGTGGTCAAATCCTTCACTCTCAAATTCCAACCAAAGCAACTAATGCTATGGAGGGAATAAGAGAGGAAGAACAAAGGGGATGAACACAAAGCAACCCCAAAATCTAGATCCACTAGGTTCCCCTCACTTAGAGGAGATTTTGATTGGTGGAATGGTAGATCTAGATCTCCTCTCTTGAATCCCTAAGTTTGGGCAAGAATCATTGGAGGGATTTGGAGAGGGGAAGGTTTTCCAAGGTCAACAATGGAGGGAGAGAGAGTGAAATTCGTGCAGCCAAAAACCTTAGGGCAAATGGGGAAGAAGGGGGCCTTTTATAGGTCCCCTGAAAAACTAGCCGTTGGAGGCCACTTAGACCGGAGACTCCGGCCTAAGCCGGAGAATCCGGCCTGCCTCCGGACAGCTTCCGGACGAGCAACAGAGGCGCACCACACATGGATCAAAGCAGGAGGGCCGGAGATTCCGGTCATCGAGGGGCCGGAGACTCCGGACCATCTCCGGTGTCTCTCCGGGCAGACAACAGGGGCGCACCACATTTTGGGGAGAGGCAGGCACACCGGAGACTCCGGTCATCAGGGCCGGAGATTCCGGCCGGACCGGAGACTCCGGGGTTTCTCCGGGGTGCCTCCGGACACAGTCCAGGAGCGCACCACACAAAAGACGTTCGGCAGCGAAAAAACAGGGGCCGGAGACTCCGGGTCCAGAGGACCGGAGACTCCGGTGTAGATCCATCAGAAAAACCAAAGCCCCATAACTTTTGCAAATGAACTCCGTTTTCGATAATCTTGGACTTGTTGGAATCGTCACAATGAGCACAACAAGATTATGCAGAGAAACATCATAGTCCAACAATATATTGTAAAACCAAATGGGGAAAGTTTAAAAGCTCTTTTTCGCAAACCGAAAAACCGTTTCTTTTGCAATTGAAGTCCGAATGAAGCAAAACCAATTTTGTTGGAAAGAGGACGACAAAAGCAACCTTTGAAAATGGCAAACTAGCAAAGGAGATTTTGCAAAGGGTTGGAAAGGTGAAACCTTCCAAAAGGATGAACCGGCAAAAACTCCAATACCGAAGATACAAAAGAAGACGCATATGCAAACCATTTTTTGGTGATCTTAGCCTTGTCATGACACGCACGACAAGCACCAAGACCACACCACGATAAGATACAAATAAGAACCAATGAAGATGATTTCAAGGATGCAAGGATGCAAAGGGTTAAGCTCTCCACGAACGATACGATCAAGTTACTCAGTCGAGAGCCCCTCTTGATAGTACGGTTATCTATCCTATAATCCAGTCTCTCACTAAACATCATGAGACAGGTAAAAAAGAAACCCTATCAAGATCATACCTTTGCCTTGCGCATTAAACCACTTGAGGTCAATGAAGACGATCTTCATCTCCTCCATACGCACCACCTTCCTCGATTGCGCTTCGCTTGGTGAAGAAACACATGGCTCCCCCATACACCAAGATGGGAGAAGCACCTCTTCGGCATATCTTCACTTGGCCTTTATCTTGATGACGAACACCTTGGCCTTGATCAACAAATGATCTTCTTCCCTTAACCTCGACTCCAACACATGGAGACAAGCAAGCTAATGGACACCTACAAATATAGCTCAATGCAAATATTAGTCCATAGAGATTGTCATTAATTACCAAAACCATGCATGGGGGCAACCATGCACTTTCAATCTCCCCCATTTTGGTAATTGATGACAATCCCGTTTAAGAGGGTTTATATAAAGAATAAAGCAACCTTGCACGACAAACACGCAAGGATGCAAAGCGCATTAAAGGCAAATGCAACAAAAGCATAAAACCCAAATTCCCTTAAACCCTCTAAACTTCTCCCCCATTGGCATCGATTGCCGAAATGGGAAGAAAAATTTAGAGAGCCAATATAATATGAGTTCCTCTATAAAGTGTGCATTTCTCAAGATATGAGTGAAATCAAATGCACTTATTCATTGATGAATAATGAGAGGAAATCAAACTATATTGAGGATCCAAAGATTGCAAAAAGATGAACTCATTTTTAAAAATCTCCACAAAGGAGATTGGCAACCAAAAAGTGCAATAGTGCATAATGCAATAGCAAATCATAGCACTTGCACCAAAGATGTGGTTGAGCCATAAGGAGATATCAATTTTCAAAAATTCATCATAAGATAGGCCCAACCGATATAAAAGGATCTTTTAGAGAAATATGTTCACAAGCGTAGGGATAAACAATTGGAAACTAAAACCAATTGAAAATGCCAAAAGCTAGTGAGAGCATTTAGTCAAAGAAAAATCAACATGCTCACCATGGTAGGCATGAGGTCAAAGATCCAACAAATACATGAGTGTGTAAAGATACCAATAAACATAAGACAAGCACTCACGAGACAAATTTGGAACCACCAAAGAATTATAGATGAAAAACAAGGTGGCTCAAAAGAATTAGGATACCAACTAAAAGGTGACCTCTCTCATATGTATAGGTTTCTAATTGGACAAACCATTGAAGATATACATCCGCAAAGAAACATATACATACGAAATGGTTTGGAAAAAAAAGAACAAGGTATCCAAAAGGAAGTCATAAATATACAAATGAGATTGTTGCTTAAAAGCATAGCACATAGCTCAAATTTATCTCATTGTATATAAATGAACTTCAAATATATCAAATGCATCACACATATCACTAAGGGAACAAGAGATAGTGAAGATGCTTTGAAATAGGCAACAAGTATCACAAAGGAATAATATCAATTGAAGAAGAGGTTTTTGCAAATTCATCACACATATCACAAAGATATATTAAGTGAAGGAAAGAGCCACAACCACAACAATTGCATATAAGAGATTTCATGCCAAGAGGCAACCTACACAAGGTTGAAAACTAGAAAGGTATGCATGAGATGGATACTTGTTACCGAGATGCATTGACGATGACGATGATGAGAGTTGGTTTGTCATCAAAGCTTGACTCCGACAATCACACGGTGAGAACACCTTCCTTATGAATGAGGCAAGCATCCAATGCATCTTCATTGTACCTAAAACACAATTAGAGTACAAAATGGTTCCCAAACTCATTGGGTCCCATAGTTGTTAGATAAAGTACAATATATAGGAAACACTCCACATAAATATGTGCATATAGATATGAAATTGAATTTCATGCACATCTTAGCCGATTTAGCATTCGGTGGAGTATCCCCTATATATTGGATTAAGAAAGCTAAGCATGCTAAAGTAATATAAATTAGTAACCGAGCATGCAAAGGCTTTCTAGAACCAAAAGAGATACAATTTGGACAAAAACACCAAGTAAACCAAGAAGAGAGCACACCAAGGTGTGACACAAAAAGATTGTCCAAAATATATCAAACTCCAAATTAACACATGATTGAGGAAAAATCAAATCAACAAATGATTGATTCCAAAACACATCAACACATGAAGTGTGATATCAAAGGAATCGAATCAACACAACAAATGATCGATAAGACACCAATTGAAAATAAGATACCAATTAAAACAAAATAACAACTAGGAGAAAAGATACCAAGAAGAGGATGATACTTGACCGAAATCAAGTAAAGTAAAATAAGGCAAAAGTATCAAGACTCCCACAATAAATATCAATTGGAACAAATATCTATGGAGGAGATATTAAATTCCAATTAATACCAATTGAAGGTACCAACACAAGATAAAGAATCAAATGCCAATTTAAAGGATCAAAAATTGATAGATAGGTTTAGTGTTCTAAATAAAAAGGAATGCTCCCCCAATATTCATGCATTATCTTTGATATTTGCATTTGAATACAAAATGCATGCACAAGGGATTATTACTCTCCATATTTATTTACAATACTAAACACTACCAATTGAAAAATAGGATCCATTCAAAAGACAAGGAAGGCAATAGAAGAAGCAAATCAATGCAAGAGCCAATGTGAAAATGGTCTACAAAATCCACCACAATTACTAGTATCACTTGTCATGGACAAGGAGTGTGGAGACATTTCTCGGTGGTATATAGGAATGATGTTAAAGACCAAATTCACAACAAATAAGCATATGTAAAAAGATAAGAATTAAAACACCATATTTTGAAAAATGTTTGTTGGTAGTTTCAATTATTCGAACCAACCGGCAATGCCATGGTTAAAATAAAATGTAACAAATGGTTTCTCACATAATATATGGAAATGGATATTAGAGAAAAACCACACCAAGCAAACTCCCACAAACAAGAACCAAAGGGTAACCACAAAGGAAGATTGGAACTTGTTTGAGCACACATGCCACATAGGAAGGATAATTTATAATATCAACACTAAGTGGCAAACCTAAAATGTTCACATTTTGTGGGATTGTAATATGCACATAGCTTATTACTCCCCCATAATGTGATAATTCATTTATTTTTTAAACAAGAGGCAAATAAAACCAACTAGAGAAATTAATGGACATTGTAGAATTTGAATTTCTCATGAATATGACATACCACATAGTAGCTAGATAATATTGAAATATCAATACTAGGTGGTGTGCCTCATGTACACACATTTTTAGGTTTGTGAAGTGCACAAAACACATCACTCCCCCAAAATGGGATAGTCCATTAATATCTCAAAGAGCCAATTGAAAACAACACAAGATTCAATGAAGCTCAACACACAAATTACACATACATGATATACAACTATCATACACAACCTTGAATAACAAGACAAGTAGGAAAGTAGCATATCATATACAAGCACATGCTAGGAACAAAACTAACACATGCAAGGGAGCAAGCAACTTTCAATGAATATATGAATTAAATACAAGTTACCGCAAGGAGGAGAATTGGATATGAGATAGATATGTGGTAATCCAATTGACTTGGCTTGAGAAATAAACCCATGAAGATCCCTTAATTCTTCAAAAATAGCCAAGTCACCAATGTCCTCCACAAACACCTATTGATCAAGTTGAAGCTTGTTGGTCCCCAACCAAGTTGGGTCCTAAGAGGTTAGTCACAATAGGCTTGGGAACCCAAATGGTGCTTTTCATGCCACCACTTTGAGCTCCCACATACTTGGCAAACACATTTCCAACTCTATCCTTCCTAAGAGAATATGCATCATCAATTATGATAGGAGAGGAAGAAGTACCAATAGTGCATGAAGAAGCAAAATGACCTTTGCCACGGCAAAGGTAGCAACACTGAATCTTCTTCTTCTTAATAGGCTCCTCCACTTGAGGAGCATTGACTTGAGTCTTCTTAGGAGGTGGCCTTTGTTCAACTCGTGGTTGAGCACGAGATTGAACAAGAGGCCGCTTCCCTAGTTGCTTCTCACTAAGAGGCTTCTTCTTCTTCATTGGGCAATCACGAACATGGTGCCCTTCTAGCTTGCACTTGAAGCAAATGATGTTGGCCGGATTCTTGATTTGAACTTGGCCCTTCTTCTTGTTGTCAAACTTGGACTTGTTCTTGTTGTTGGAGTTGAATCCAAGTCCACTCTTGTCATTTGGGGATTTTTGCACACTTAACATGTTGTCAAGTGCACTCTTCTCCCCATGAAGCTTTTCAAGCCCTTCTTCAAAGAAGCGACTTGGGCCTTGAGGTATTTTATTTCCTCTACATGGTTAGTGGCAACAAAAACACTAGAGGAAGTAGAAGCTTCATTGTTAGAGCAACAAGGCAAAGCAAGTAATTCATCACATGATGTACCAATATTGTTAGAGCAACAAGGCAAAGCAAGTAATTCATCACTTGACAACATGTTAAGTGTGCAACAATATTTTTAGTGGACTAACACATGGCAATATAGCATTTTTAGTTATGGTTGTGCTATTATCCACACGAGGCTCACTAGATATTACCTTTGTAGTGATGGCCTCATGAGCTAACTTAAGACAAGTATAGGATGCTAGAAGTTCATCATTAGAGCTAGATAGCTTTTCATGATTTTCTTCCAACTTCCCATAGGATGCTAGAAGATTATCACTAGAGCTAGATAGCTTTTCATGAATTGCTTCCAACTTCTCATACTTGCTAGTTAGCAACTCAAGTTGAGCCCTTATCTCAACATTCTCCTTCAAAGTAGATGCTTCACAAGAAATGGAATTAGTAGCACAAGCATCATTAACTTTAGGAATAGAAGAAGAAATCTTATCAAGCTCATTATTTAATCTAGCATTTTCCATTTTAAAAACTTTATATTTTGCATGAGCATGATCACGTTCTTTAATGGTTTTAGCAATCATTTCATTATGAGACTCCTCGATAGATTCTAGTTTCTCCTCTAGAGAAGCATGAGTCTCATTCTCTTCCTCAAGAGCATCTTCTAACGATGCCTTTTCCATAGCATCATCTCATTCGATCTTACCCTTTTCTTCTAGGCTTGCTTCCAAGGCCTCGATAGTTTCCCCACGCTCAATTAGGGTGCTCATGATTTCAAAGAGGTTAGCTTGGGCACTTTTATTGCTAGGAAGGGCTTTAAGAATCATTAGACCTTTATTTTGAAGCAAAGCATTAACCTTTTTAATATCATCTTCTTCATCATTATTATTATCATCATCATTATTATTATCATTGCTAGAAGAAGATTTAGCCATAGGCAATGAGTGATGGATGAAGAAGAATAATTAGTTTTGAACTACTCAAGTTCAAATCTTGTTCCACAATTAATTGGGTTTCCTCTACATTATTATTCACGCAAGAGTTAGAGGGAACACAAGCATTTTTATCATTGAAACAAGACAAAGCAAGCATATCATCATTAGATTTGTCTAAGCAATTTTTGGATGGTATGCGAGGACTATCAACACTAGCATGTATGACATTTATAGTGCTAGAAGAGTCTAAGTCCAAAGATGAGGCATTACAACAAGATAGCGATAAAAGATCATCATAAAAGAGCTCACTATCAAAATTGCAAAGCCTATCACTACTCACCATTACATTGGTTTGTGGCTAACCACATTTTGGTGAAGTAGATGAAGACGAGAGCTCGTCACGGCCGGAGGTGGAGGGAGAGCAATCATCCTCAATAGAGTCGGACACTCCATATTTATCTTGAAACTTGGTACAAAGGTCATGAACGTCCCGGAGAGGCATGAGTGACTCAAAAACTACAACACTCACAACTTTGCAAAAACTCATTAGAAGCTAGAGCATCTAGATATAAGTTTTTCTCATCCTCTAAAGTCGTACTTCGTAATCCTT